>JARQOC010000004.1:503952091-504008420 GCA_033576535.1 Allobates femoralis
CATCTCCTTTCAACTGTTGAAAATGCAATGTAGAGTTGTCCATGACCAAAAATGGGCTCTGGTAGATATATGCCAACACGGTGTAGAGTTTGACCTTGCGACTTACCCTATATACTCGTGTATAAGCCGACCCGTGTATAAGCCGACCCCCCCCTACTTCTGCCCCCAAAACCTGGGAAAACCTATTGACTTGTGTATAAGCCGAGGGTGGACCCCAGCACAGGTATACAGCCCCCAGCAGTGTGGTATACAGCAGCCTCCCCAGTGGTATATACAGGCCCCAGCAGTGTTACAGCAGCCTCCCCAGTGGTATATACAGCAGCAGCCCCAGTGGTATATACAGCAGCAGCCCCAGTGGTATATACAGCAGCAGCCCCAGTGGTATATACAGCAGCAGCCCCCCCCCCCCCCCATCGGTATACAGGGCCCCCCCTTGCTGCCGCAAACCTGTAAAGTAATAGATCATTATACTTATCCCTGTCGCCGCCGCCGCTCTGCACCGCGCTCCTCCGGGTCTTCATGCTTCTTCCAGCTTCCTCCTCCGGTGGGCGCAGGCAATGACGTCATTGCCTGCGCCCACCGGAGGAGGAAGCCGGAAGAAGCATGAAGATCCGGAGGGGCGCAGTGCAGAGCAGCGGCGACAGGGATAAGTATAATGATCTATTACTTTACAGGTTTGCGGCAGCAAGGGGGGGCCTGTGTACACCTTATGACTCGTGTATAAGCCGAGGGGGGACTTTTCAGCCCAATTTTTGGGCTGAAAAACTCGGCTTATACGCGAGTATATACGGTATTTATTGTCATGGCAAAAGCTGGTTTTACTGGAAACTGTCAACGCCGAAGTCTAAATGGAAGATCGGTGTCCAAAGGACATAAATCAATGCATGGAATGAACACTTCCGTCTGCTTTTGCTGATCCACTGATGACTCTTGCTTGAATTAGGTGGGAATGGAGTCCAGTAACAATAAGGCGATTTCCATTACATAGACCATTTTTTTGTATTTAGATTCCGCAGCAACATTACAATTGTTCCAACTTTAAGTTGTAGTCTGTGGGATGGCATTCCTGATGGTGTAAGACTTTAAAAATTGAACTGGATAATGCTCTCGAACATCTTCATTGTTTACATCCACTGAATAATCACTTTTGTACAGCTTATACTCTCCAGGCATTCTATCCATCACAAGGGAATTTAGCAGATCCACATAATCGTTCTTGGGACAGAGAATTGCATGGAAAGAGGCCCTCTCAACACTGGTTTGGTCGTTCACATCAATTTCAACGCATTGTCGAAAAACATCAGTTACAATGCAATCAGTACACAACATGTCTTCTGGTATTTCAATAATATCTTCTCCAAGTTTGTATTTGTTGCCAAGTTCACCGTTACCAAGGTCAGAAGATTTCATGTTGTTAATTAGTTGGAGTTTATTAAACGGTTTCCAAAGCTCAGCCATTTTTAAGCTGGACTCAATAACATGTGTTTTTGTTCCATTTGGTATGACTGAAAGGCATTGTCTAAAATCTCCGCAAATGACAAAAACTTTACCTCCAAAAGGAATTTCATTTTCTTCAGCAACATTTGTAGTCATTACTTCACGCAGAAGTCTGTCAATTAAGCTCAAAGCGTATTTGGGTGCCATGGTGCACTCGTCAAGTATCAAAAGATGTGCGTTTTTAACCGTCTCCCTGCAAATGTGTCTTGTTTTATTCTGGAAACAGACATTTTGTTGACTGGAACTGGTATCCCAAAGAGTGAATGCATAGTGCAACCTCCTCGTAAAAGGTTAGCTGCAATACGACTTTTCACAACCCTCTAACGTGATGCATTAAAACTTCATATAGGTATGTTTTACCGCCCCCTCCTGGCCTTGCATCTGCTTGATTTTCTATAGCGCTCACAATAGTATCATATGCAATTTGTTGTTGTTCATTTAAGAAGTTTCTCTTCTCTGTTGCCAACAATAATTTGTAAGCTTCATCATACTCTGAAAGTTGTGGAACTTGAATTGCAGGCTGTGGCAAGTTAAAGTCTGAAAATGTTTTTCCATGCAGTAGTAAGACATTTTGGACATCTTGCATGGCATAAGATTGGCAGTGTTCACAACAAAAGAGGAAATTGTCAAGATGTAAGCAGTAATTCTCAATTAGATGTTCTTTGAAATTTGTCCAAAGTTCAGTGGGATTTGTAGACGGTCCAAATACGCAGATGTAGGCAAACAATTCGCTAAGTTGCTTAAGCATATGTAAGGTAACTGCGTCTTCTAAAGTAAGTCTCCACACAGTATTATCCAATAGAAGTCCTAAAGCCAAAGCTGCAGCTTTAAAGGGATCCTGTCACCCCCAAAACACCTCATAAGCTATTAAAAGATGCCCCTAGAGCATATTCACACTTATCCTACACTCCTTTTAGCTCCTAAATGCATATATTGAAAATGAAGATAAACGTTATTAAACTACCTCATTAGTGATGTTAATGAGTGACTACTGTATGCATAGTCACCCAGGCAGGCTCTCCCTCTTCCTAATATCACGCCTCAATAGGCGTGATCTTCAACTCACATTCAAATGCGCGCCTCCCTGCTCTCCTATTCCGGCCGGGGCTGCAGTGTGCGGCTGTATGACGCGAATCGCGTCATTTCCGGCTTCGGGTGACGTGGGTACACCCGCGCCGCTCTGTTAGCTTCAAGCCCCGCACTGCGCATGCGTGCTGGAGGCATAACAGAGCGGCGCGTGTGTACCCACGTCACCCGAAGCCGGAAATGACGCGTCATACAGCCGCACACTGCAGCCCCAGCCGGAATAGGAGAGCGGGGAGGCGCGCATTTGAATGTGAGTTGAAGATCACGCCTATTGAGGCGTGATATTAGGAAGAGGGAGAGCCTGCCTGTGTGACTATGCATACAGTAGTCACTCATTAACATCACTAATGAGGTAGTTTAATAACGTTTATCTTCATTTTTAATATATGCATTTAGGAGCTAAGGTTGCAAGATAAGTGTGAATATGCTCTAGGGGCATCTTTTAATAGCTTAGGAGGTGTTTTGGGGTGACAGGATCCCTTTAAATGTATTATGCAATACTCCATTAACTGTTTTTCAACTTATAGCTCCTTTGACATGCAGTAGTAACAGTCGAAGGCAATATCTTTCTACATCCTTGACACTAACAGTATACATGCGTCCAATTATTCTGCTAAGTCCTCGTTGTCTTGTAATCCAAGTTTTATTCCAAGCTTAATGCTCTGGAATCTCTCGATACAAATACTGCCTTGCGTTTTCGTCACGTTGGTTAAGCAAAAACCATTCCATTAATGTCGACAAGGTATTTAAATTTTTTGATACATCTTCGACTTGAGCATCTTCAAAGAAATAAATTTGCTGTTGATTTGGGACTGTGAATGCATTGGAAAAGCAAACATCCTCCAAGCAGCTTCTGGAGCATTGACATATCTTGAATAGTACGAAAATATTCAGACTCGTAACGAGTAGGTCCCAATATTCGATATTTAAGTCAATGGGGAAGCGAGTATTGCGATTAATTCCTCTGTTGCTGAACCCTATAAAGAGGTCTGGCAGCAGATGAAAAACCTAGAATTCCCTAATTCATTGTTTAGAAGCTGGCGGTAAAAAGCCATAAACTCTAAATGAAAACCGGATTCTCCCAGATTGCCCCGGTCCGGAGCAATCCAATACCATAGAGTCCCATGTTAGGGGGCGCCGGATTGCTCCGGACCGGGGCAATCCGGGAGAATCCGGTTTATAGTACGCTAAAAATCGGTCAAAACCGGACTCACTCGGTCCGGTGCAATCCGTCAAAAATTAACATGAGGGTCTATGGCGCCGGATTGCCCCGGTCCGGGGCAATCTGGTTTGATACAGTTATAAAACTCGGACAAAACTGGTCCGGGACAATCCCGCGCACCGTAACATGGGACTCTATGGTACCGGATTGCCCTGGACCGGGTCAATCCGGTTTTAATTTACAGCTTACGGCTTTTTACTGCAGGCTTCTAAAAAATGAATTAGGGAATTGCAGGTTTTACCTCTGCTGCCAGACCTCTTCATAGGGTCCAGCAGCAGAGGAATTGCATTTCCCCTTATTTACATTTGACTCGTTACTGTGCGAGTAATCGCTAGGAAACTCGCAGAGTAACGAGTAGCCCGAGTACCCTAATATTCGGCGAGTAATGAATATTAACGAGTAGACTCACTCATCCCTAATCTTGAATCAACAAAAGCTGATGATTCATCGTGATTGGTTTCTGTTGTATTTCGACATTAGCTTTGTCATGCCCCTTTAGATGTACTTGAAAAGATATTTTACACTTTTCATTGAAGCGCATATTTCTACCTTAATGTGACAGTTGTAGCGTTTTGATAAGTACAGGTTGTATGGGACTATCCATGAGTTAATCATTTTTTTTTTGTGAACAATGTTAATATCAATGTGTTGTCGCCGGTAGGATGGGTAGCCATCCAAGTCTTTTAACAGTGTGCTGTTTTAACTCCTTTGGAAACCCTTTTGTACACTTTCCATTTTCCATGCATGGACTTGCTTCACCGCATGGGCCATGAATCATATGAGATAATGAGAGATTACAATATTATACAGTTCAGGATACTTTTCTTGGTTAGGAATTTCAGCCCACACTGTTGTCAATTTCTTCCTCTGTGCGAAACTTAGAATCTAAGATAATAAGTATATGCGCATGTGGCAGACCTCGTTTCTGAAACTCAAGGACGTGTACCATTGCTACAACTGTTCCAAAAAGCCCATTTTTGATATCTTTCAAAAGGCTGGTAAGTTTCAGTTGAAATACACGTGCAACTAAATCCGGCCTGTGTTCAACTTGTTGCCAGGGTTCTAGATTTTCGGTAATTTCTGGCCATTTAGGATTACAGGTCATTGTCACAAAAATGTCTGGTTTTCCATACTTTGTTACTATTGCCATCTTGATAACGCTGTTGCATATTGCGGGGGCTACCTTCAAACGTGACGGCCGAAGGACTGTTAATTCAAAAGGAAATTCCATTTGGAAAGTTTTTGCAAATGTTCTTGAAGAACGCAGTAGTCTTCAACTTTAAGTTGTTTTTGGTTAATTCGTATGAAATTTAGGCGATTAGCTTAAAATTTTAACGTATGCTTTGACTAAGTACTGTTGTGTCAGTTTCACAACATTTAAAATAGACTGAAGTAATTTCAGACAGACAAAAGAAAACTATAGTACTGCAGTTGTGTAATTCTTCTTGCTGGTGTAGGTTTTCATACCACCCTTGATCACCTCTTGGAAAGAATAGCAGATACAAAACAGCATCAAGGTTGCTGTACAAAATGCTAATTCGTTGTCTTAGGAAGCAAAGGGTTGTTTTGGTCTGGCTTAAGATGGACTAATACATCCCTTTGAAAAGTAGGCTCTCCATCAGTTTTGAAAAACAACCGCAACCTCACTTACACGTGGTTTGTTAAGTCGGGGACAATAGAAGGCATTTCAGTCCCATTTTGTATAGCCCTTTGTTCTTCCTCAGCTTCAACGTCTTATAGCATGCGATATGCGGCAGCAAATGGGCTGATTTGTTGTAAATGTACTGCAATTTGGTTCATGAGTTCAACATTACACTTTTCCATTTTTTTCAGGTTCATCCTTTGTTTTGTAGCCTCATTTGTATCAAGGATGTATAATTGTGCAAATTTTGGTGGTTGTCCTATTTCTGGGTAAAGTATTCCAGTGCAGTGGTGCATCTGGCCGTGAATTTTAAAACAATACGGTCCGAATCCAGGGGGTGGTGCAATGTTGGCACCAAATGAAGCAAATGCATGAGAACTGTTGATGCTTCTGATATTTTCCATAAAATTTCGACTGTGTTGATGTGTTCCTTTCATCAATTGCTCAAAGATCTGAGTAGTGAGGTCTCGGTAGCATAACTTTTCCTTTTTGTCAAGAATTGAGTGAACTGATTGTCAGATGGCTTTTCATCAATGAAATTCAGAGAGTTACATTTAGAGCAAACTGCATTCATATTGCCACAGTAGTGGTTTCGATGTCTGCTACATAACGTGCAAGTTGTTGAATATTCTGCTGAGCTTGCCTTAGTTGGTATACCATTTGTTTTTTATGAATTTGGCGATGATGTAGTTGTTTGCCTTGGATTGTGGAGATTGATTTAGCCGACATTGTCTGTGAGATTCGGCATCCCGGGCTTGTCTCGCGGAAGTGTGTTGTGTCTCATGTTCCCAACGTTGTCTGTTCGATTCCGCATCCTGGGCATGTCTGGTAGCAGTTTGTTGAAGTGTCTCTTGCTCTCGACGTTGTCGTTGCCTTGCTGCTGCTTTTCTGTCATCCTCATTGGCATATTTTCTCTTACGACCCATTGGAATACAGAAAGCGTAAATCGTAATAGCGCACAGTAAAGAAGTATCTGTTCAGCACGCTTGGACTGACAGAACGTGTTCAGTAAATGTGACTGAAATATGTGGCACTGTGGCTAACAGAACTTGTCCAGTAAACGTGACTAAAGTAAGTCACACTGTAACTGACAGATCTGACTGTACTAACAGTGACAGAAGGTATTCAGTAAACGTGACTGGCAGTCACAGTGTCACCGATTTCAAAGTTTGAAGTAAACGTGACTGAACGACGTCACACTATGACTGAGAGAACTTGTAAACATCAGTTAACCACGTCACACTGTGAGCGGGGGTTAAATTTGACGCCAAAAATCGCTGGTCGCTGCACTTAGTGGCGGCCAATCAGCGCTCTTGGCGCCTGTTTTAAAACCTGGTTTGCTGATTGGTCGCCGCGGCCGGAGGTGACCGATCAGCGAAGTGGTGCACTGCTTGGCGGGGGATATGAATCCAGCTCCACTGACAGGACGACCAATCAGCGAAGCGGTATTCAAAACTCGCGCCAAGCCGTGTGCCGTGAGTTTTGAATACCGCTTCCCTGATTGGTCGCCGCTGTGCGTCAAATATGTACATTTTCTTTTTATGGGTACATACATATAGGTGTGCACATGTAACATAGTATTTAAGGTTGAAAGAAGACCTTAAGTCCATCTAGTTCAACCCTTAGCTTAACATGTTAATACAGAGGTAGGCAAAAAAATACCATGTGGCAACACCAAGCTTCACATTGGGGACAATTCCTCCATACGGCAATCAGACTAGTTCCCTGGATCAATGTCCTATCAAAGAATCTAGTATATATAACTGGTAATATATTTTTCAAGAAAGGCATCCAGGACACTATTAAATTTTAGTAGCGAGTCACTCATTACATCATGTGGCAGAGTTCCAGTCTCACTGCTCTTACAGTAAAGAATCCACGTCTATGATTATGATTAAACCTTCTTTCCTCCAGAAGTAGAGGATGCCCCCTTGTCCCGTCTCAGGCCTAAGAGTAAAAAGATCCTTAACAAGGTCTCTGTACTGTCCCCTCATATATTTATACATTATAAGATCACCCCCAAGCCTTCATTTTTCCAACTAAATAACCCCAAGTTTATTAACCTGTCTTGGTATTGCATACCCCTCAGTCCTGTAATGACCTTGGTAGCGCTTCTCTGCACCCGCTCTAGTTCAGCTATGTCTTTCTTATACACCGAAGACCAGAATTGTACACAGTATTCTAAGTATGGTCGCACTAGTGACCTGAATAGAGGTAAAATTATGTTCTCATGAGCATCTATGCCTCCCATTATTTTATTTGCCTTTGCAGCAGCTGCCTGACACTGGCCATTAAATGTGTTTATCATCTACCCATGCACCCAGGTCTTTTTCAGTGGTAGTTTTGCCCAGTGTTTTACAATTAAGCACATAATTATACATTTTATTTCCTCTGCCAAAGTGCCTGACCCTACATTTATCTCCATTAAAGCTCATTTGCTATTTATCAGCCCAAGTTTCTAGTTTACATAAATCCTCCTGTAATATAAAATTGTCTTCCTCTGTATTGATTACCCTGCAGAATTGTGTCATCTGCAAATAAAGAGAATTTTGTTTACGTACCGTAAATTCTTTTTTCTTTAATCATCAATGGGAGACCCAGACAATGGGGTTTAGGGCACTGCCCTCCGGAGGTCACACTAGGTACTACAAGTTTGTAGACACCGCCTCCTCCGCTTATAAACCCCTACCGCAGGGAACATCCTCAGTTTGGTCTACAAGCTGCGAGGAGGAAAAATAAACCACACCCGAAACATCGGGAAGAACGCCGTGCATAAACGGTTCAACAACCCGGCAAACACTGTCTCAACAGAGAACAGAGCCAATGCAACACATGCAAAGGAACAACTGGGTGGGTACTGGGTCTCCCATTGATGATTAAAGAAAAAAGAATTTACGGTACGTAAACAAAATTCTCTTTTTTCTGGTCATCACAATGGGAGACCCAGACAATGGGGATGTCCTAAAGCAATACCCCAGGGCGGGAAGAGTTCCTCAACAAGACGGATAACACATGGTTCCCTTTAAAGGTGGGCAACCGCCGCCTGGAGAACCCGCCTGCCCAAGCTTGCATCCGCAGAGGCATGGGCATGCACCATATAGTGCTTAGAGAAAGTGTGCAGGCTGGACCAAGTGGCCGCCTGACACACCTGTAGAGCAGATGCTCGATGTCGCAAGGCCCATGAGGCACCTACGGCTCTGGTAGAGAGCCTTCAATCCCACCGGGAGAGGCAAACCAGAAGACCGGTAAGCCTCTTGAATGGAAGCCTTAATCCACCTGGCTAAGGTTGACTTCGAAGCCGCGGACCCCTTACAGCGACCTGTCGTAAGAACAAATAAGGACTCCGAACTCCTAAAGGAGGCGGTCCTGGACACATAAATGCGTATAGCTCTCACGAGATCCAGAGTATGGAGGTCGCGCTCCACCTGATGAACGGGAGCGGGGCAAAATGATGGGAGAACAATCTCCTGGTTCAGGTGAAACGTTGAAACCACCTTCGGCAAGAATTCTGGCCGTGGGCGCAACACCACCTTGTCTTGGTGAACCACCAGAAAGGGTGACTTGCACGATAGTGCAGCCAATTCTGAGACCCTCCTCAGAGATGTAATCGCCACCAGAAAAGCCACTTTCTGGGACAGACGAGATAGAGAAACATCCCTCAGAGGCTCAAACGGCGGTTTCTGCAATGCCGCCAGAACCATGTTAAGGTCCCACGGATCCAGAGGTCTCTTGTAGGGCGGAACCATCCACGACACCCCCTGCAGAAATTGATGAACCTTCGGGAGGAGCGCCAATCGCCTGTCAAACAGCACAGAAAGTGCCGAGACTTGACCTTTTAAAGAGCCAAGGGATAATCCCAACTCCAAACCCGACTGTAGGAAGGACAACAACGTCGGGATGGACAAGGGCCACGGGGACCGGCCCCCCAGAGGCACACCAGGTAAAAAAGAGTTTCCACGTCCTGTGGTACATCTTCCTGGAAACTGGCTTTCTAGCCCGATTCATAGTGGCAACCACCGTAGGGGAGAACCCCCTGGAGGTCAGCAGCCAGGCCTCAAGAGCCATGCAGTCAATCTGAGGGCCCTGGAATTGAGGTGGAAGAATGGGCCTTGCGCGAGAAGATCTGCGCGTTCTGGAAGAGCCCACCTGTGTCCGCCTGACAGTTGCCACAGGTCCGGATACCAGGACCTCCTGGGCCAGTCTGGAGCCACTAGAATGGCTACCCTGCATTCCGACCTGATTTTCCACAGCACCCTGGGAATCCGAGCCAGAGGAGGGAACACATATGGTAGATGGAATCTGAACCAAGTCAAGATCAGGGCGTCCGCTCCCAGAGACTGGGGGTCCCATGCCCTCGCCATGTATTGCGGAACCTGATGATTCAGCCGTGAGGCCATCAGATCCACGTCCGGAGTGCCCCATCTGCTGCAGATGTCCTGGAAGACGTCTGGATGAAGAGACCACTCTCCGGCGTCCATCCCCTGCCTGCTCAGATAGTCGGCCTCCCAGTTTTCGACCCCTGGGATGTGAACTGCGGAGATCAGGCAGTTGTTGTCCTCCGCCAGGATAGAATGCGGTGGACTTCGGCCAGAGCCTCTGCACTCCTGGTTCCTCCTTGATGATTTATATAAGCGACGGCCGTCGCATTGTCGGACTGAACCCGAATGGGTTGTCCTGAGAGGAATCTCTGAAAAGCCAGGAGTGCCAGATAGATCGCCTTGATCTCCAGCACGTTGATCTGCAACGCCGACTCCGACTGAGTCCAGAGGCCTTGGGCCCTGTGGTGTAAGAACACCGCACCCCAGCCCTTCAGACTGGCGTCGGTGGTCACCACTAACCAAGACGGTTTTATGAAGGACCGGCCCCGAGACAAGTGATGCGGTTGTAGCCACCACTGCAGGGAATCTCTGGTCGGTTGTGACAGCGTCACCAGCCGATTCAGCGAGATCGTCCTCTTGTCCCACCTGCGTAGAATCTCCAGCTGGAGAGGACGGAGGCGAAATTGTGCAAAAGGCACCGCCTCTATCGCCGTCACCATGCGACCCACCAGCTTCATCAACACCCGAAGGGATGATTGTGGTGACAGGAGGACTGCTTGCACTCCTGATTGGATCGCCCTCTGCTTGACCGTGGCAGAGACACTAGGGCTGAGTCCGTGTGGAAGTCCATGCCCAGATATGTCAGTGACTGGGTCGGAACCAGGGTCGACTTCTGGATATTGAGAAGCCACCCGAACTGTTCCAAAGACTTCATGGTTACCTCCAGGCTTTGCCGACAAAGGTGTTCCGATGGCGCCCTGACCAGCAGGTCGTCCAGGTAGGGTATTACGGCGTGCCCCTGCACGTGCAGGAGAGCCATCATGGAGGCCATCACTTTTGTGAACACCCTCGGTGCCGAGGCCAACCCGAACGGCAGCGCCACAAATTGGAAGTGTTCTTCCCCCACTGCGAATCTCAACCAGCGCTAATGAGCCGGTGCAATGGGCACGTGAAGGTAAGCGTCTCGGATATCTATGGACGCTAGGAAGTCCTGTGACACAGCCGCGATCACGGAGCGCAGTGATTCCATACGGAACTTCCGAACCAATACGTGATGGTTGAACAACTTCAGGTCCAGAACCGGGCGGAAGGATCCGTCCTTCTTCGGGACAATGAAGAGGTTGGAGTAAAAACCCCGAAACCTCTCCCCGGAAGGCACCGGGACCACCACTCCGTCCCTGCGGAGACCCTCCAACACCAGGTGGAAAGCCTGAGCCTTGTCTGGTGATGGGACCGACCGATGGAATCGGTGTATAGGTTTTGACGTCAGCTCTATCCTGTAACCTCGCGAGACTACGTCTCGAACCCACTGATCTTGAACGTGAAGAAGCCACTTGTCTTGAAAAGGAGACAAGCGGCCCCCCACCTGTGGGGAGGCAGGAAGGCAGAGCGAGTCATGTGGAGGCGGGTTTGGGGGTGGCAGCTGCAGCCCCCGCTGGCTTCTTGGGGCGATTCTTAGTGCGCCACTGTGAAGCAGGCTTGCCCCCTCGGTCCGCCACGCGCGGACGATGCTGATGACTGCGAGCTGGAACGAAAGGACCACTGCTTTGGGTTCCTTTTCACAGTATAGCGTGGCTTAGGTTTATTCTGCGGTATCTTAGACTCAGCAGAATCCTTTATCAGCTTGTCCAGTTCAGTGCCAAACAGCCTGTCACCAGCAAATGGAAGATTCTGCAAAATCTTCTTAGACGTGGCATCTGAGTCCCAAAGACGCAGCCACAACAGCCTGCGGATCGCAATAGCATTGGCCGAAGCCACAGCTGAGCGAGTGGCAGTTTCCAGAGACGCCGTCCTGGCGTAGTCCGCATAGGCCTTGCTCTCTCGGTAAGCGCCATGACCTCTGGACTGGACCTAGCCAGTTCCGCGATACCATCCAAGCAGGTAGTTATTGCTTGTAAGGTCCAAACCGCGGCAAAATTGGGGGCAAATGAAGTCCCCACAGCCTCATAGGAAGACTTGGCGAGTTGCTCGACCTGTCTATCAGTCGCATCCTTCAATGAGGAGCTATCAGAGGCAGAAAACAGGGAGCGTGCAGCAATCCTGGTCATGGAAGCATCCACCTTGGGAGACTGCGACCATTCCGGGAAGCGCCTCCTGGGGGAAGGGGAAGCGAGTGTCCTTTGGTTTTCGGACATAACGCCGCCCAGGATGCAACCTGGGTGTCCTAATCACCCTTCCAAAGTTGGTGTGGTCCAAGAAGGAGCCACTTGGTCTAGCCTCCGGCCGCAGCCATTGATAGACCTCCTTCGGGTGTACAGCCACCTCCTCAGGGGTGTCACGAGACGTAAGGTCTCGTTAATAGAGGAAACCAGATCCTCCACCCCATCTGGAGGTTCAGACATAGATACTGACCCGAAAGTTGAACCCCCATCATCTTCCTCACCATCAGAGGAACGCTCCTCCTCAGAGAGAGTTGGAGCTCGGGTGAATCCTCACGACGAGCCCGCTTAAGGGGTCTCGCAGCAGAAGAGGGGGACACCGGGGGTAACTGGATGGAGTAGCTGGGCTATCCAGTCTCCTATTAAGTGCCTCCAGGGATTGCGACATGGAGGACAGCTGAGACAACAGAGATTCATTGATTTTTCTGAGTCTCCCATGGGCCCTGGATCACCGAACCTCAGGGTAAGCACCGGAGCTGCTGACTCAGCAGTGTCAGCCCGGGCCTCTGGGCGTCCGCAGTTATTGCAGGACCCCTCCACCAGTGTTCCATTGCATGTAGCACAGGTAATGGTGGTTACTGCCGCCTTAGCAGCACGCTTCCCGGCTGAGGACATCGTCACAGTAGGGGAAAATAAGCCAAATTGCCGACAACAAAACCGGGAATCCCGGTGGCTTACCGACCGCAGTAAAGCGGTATGAGGAAGCGGTGTGTGTGTGACCTCCGCGACTGTTTCCGGTCTCCCCTCTGGAGTGCAGCGCACGCTGCATAAGAATCCCAACCGGGAAGTGAGGGTAAAGATGGCCGCCGACAGTGAAACTGTGGGCGGCGCCGAAGACACGCGGGAAACACACACACACACCCAGCGATGACGTCACCGCACGGGCTGCTTCCCATCCTCCAAGCATCCACAGCATGAGGGAGCCGGAGCCCGCAGCGCGGGAAAGAGTGTAAAAACATTATACACAGACTGCATGTACACCATCCACAGCATGAGGGGACAAACATCCGCAGCCTACGGCCTCAGCCCCTGTGACACACAGGGCGGTCAGCCAGGGTGACCCCAGCACAGGGTACACCCGCAGAACCGCGGACCCGAGGGAACGCGCGGTCTGAGTGTCATGAAACACATAAAGTGCCAGACACTACCCCCAGGCACACAGGAGACACAGAGTGCCTCAGTGCCGTCCGGTCTGTAAGCACCATTTAGGGAGGCCTCGGACGGGGGTGCAGCACCAGTCTGGTCTGTAAGCACCATTTAGGGAGGCCTCAGACTGGGGCCGCTATCAGCGCACCAGTCCGGTGTAAGCACCATTTAGGGAGGCCTCGGACGGAGCGGAGCTGTGCAAGGCTCCCATCTCCCACTCTCCAGAGCCCCCCAGAGAGGGATGGAGAGGAGCGTAACAGCGTACCGGGAGAACACGAAGTGTCCAGGCTCTAGGCCCTCCGGTACCTCCACCAGCGTGTGCCACTAAGGGTGAGCGGGGAGGCTGTCACAGGTCCCGATAGGACCGTATTACCTTGTCTTCAGACGCCATCACGTAAGCTGTGAGAATGCAGTGAAGTGCAAGCAAAGCGTGATCCTCCGAGCACACTAAGTTTAAAACTGAGGATGTTCCCTGCGGTAGGGGTTTATAAGCGGAGGAGGCGGTGTCTACAAACTTGTAGTACCTAGTGTGACCTCCGGAGGGCAGTGCCCTAAACCCCATTGTCTGGGTCTCCCATTGTGATGACCAGAAAATTGAGATTCTACTCTGTATGCCCCCTACAAGGTAATTAATAAATGTTAAAAAGAAGCGGGCCCAATGCTGACCCTCTGGTACCCAACTGTTAACTGTGACCCATTCTGAGTGTCTCATTAATAACCACCCTTTGTTTCCTATCACTGAGCCAGTTCTTAACCCACTTACAAGTATATTTCCCTATCTCCATTGCTCTCATTTAATGTATCAACCTTTTCTGTGGCACCGTATTAAAAGCTTTTGAAAAGTCCATATACACCACATCCACTGCATTTCTTTGGTCCAGCCAGAACTTACCTCTTCATAGAAGCTTATTAGTTTGACAGGAACAGTCCCTTGTAAACCCATGTTGATATTGGGTAATGAGGTTATTTTCATTCAGATACTCCAGTATAGCATCTCTTAGAAAACCCTCTAGGATTTTACCCACAGTAAAGCTTAAGCTTACTGGGCTATAATTTCCAAATTCAGTTTTTGTCCCCTTTTTGAATATTGGCACCACATTTGCTATACGTCAGTCCTGTGGTACAGACTCTGTTATTATGGAATCTTTAAAGATTAAAAATAATGGTTTATCTATGACGGTACTTAATTCCTGCAGTACTCTGGGGTGCATCCCATCCGGGCCTGGGGATTTGTCAACTTTAGCGAATATTAGATAGAGCCATATTTCCTGTTGGGTTAAGCAGGTTACATTTAATGGAGACTTTTTGTTATCACTGATCATGTTGTCTGTCATGGGATATTCTTGGGTACATACTGTTGTAAAAAAGTAATTTCGCATATTGGCTTTTTCCTTATCCTCATCCACCATTTCACCCAGACTATTTTTAAGGGGGCCAAGACAATAATTTTTTAGTTTCTTACTATTTATGTAGTTAAAGAATATTTTGGGATTTTTTTTACTTTCTCTGGAAATGAGTCTCTCTGTCTCAATCTTTGCTGCGTTGATTTGCTTTTTACAGATGTTATTTAATTTTCTGTATTATCGCTGGCTTATCACTTCCTACTTGCTTTAAGGCTGGTTTCAGACTTGCAGATGCATCTGCAGCGTTTTGCAGGTGCATCTGCAAGCATCTGCATGCAGACCGCGGCCCCTATGTTTATAATGGAGCGCACGGCGGTCTGCAGATGCTTGCGGACCGCCGTGCGCACCCATTCACTCCTATATGTGATCTGTGCGCAAACGGATGCCTGCGCACAAATCACACACTCCCGCCCGCACCATGGACGCGAGATGTTGCGTCCCTGGTGCGGACGAGAGTGTGTGATCTGTACGCAGGCATCCGCATGCGCACAGATCACATATAGGAGTGAATGGGTGCACACGGCGGTCCGCAAGCATCTGCAGACCGCAGTGCGCTCCATTATAAACATAGGGGCCGCGGTCTGCATGCAGATGCATCTGCAAATGCATCTGCAAGTCTGAAGGCAGCCTAATTCCCTAAATGCTTTCTTTTTGTCACTTATTGCGCCCGCCATAGTGGTTTCCTTCTATTTCTAGCATGTTTATTCCCATATGGTATATATTGTGCACAGGTCCTATTCAGGATGCTAATAAACGTCTCCTATTTGCTTTGTGTACTTTTATGTCTCAGGACATTGTCCCAGTTTATTTCACCAAGATCTCTCATCCGTTGGAAATTTGCCTTCCTGGAATTAAGAGTCCTTGTAGCCCCTCTACTACACATCTTATTAAAGGATACTTGAAAACTTATTATTTTGTGATCACTATTACCCAAGTGACCTCCAACCCGTATACTTGATATGCGGTCCAGTCTATTGGTTAATATTAGGTCTAACAGTGCCCCCCTTCTTGTTGTGTCCTGAACCAGTTGTGAAAGGTAATTGTCTCTCATAATTGTCAAAAACCTATTACCTTTGCTGGAACTGCAGGTTTCTGTTCCTCAATGTATTTCGGGGTAGTTGAAGTCCCCCATAATAATGACTTCTCCCTGAGTCGCTGCTTCATCTATTTGCTTTATGAGGATACTCTCCACCTCCATTATTGTCCATTATCAGTAATTTATTATTTTTACCCTCTCCCCTTATCCCCACCCACAGGGACTCTACATTTTTATTAGATTCACATATATTATCACGAAGAATGTTTTTTAAGGATGATTTTACATATAAACACACACCTCCCCCTCGCTTATTTGTACAGTCATTTCTGAACGGACTATAGCCCTTTAAATTAACAGCCCAGTCATGGCTCTCGTCCAGCCATGTCTCTGCACCATGAGCGTCACGTGGGGCCGCTCATTATATATGCACTGCTTCCCCCTGTCAATCAGCGGCAGGGGGAAGCAGTGCATATATGCCCCCAAATGCTGGCACTCGCCCCCCCCTCTGTGTAAGGGCCCCCACCGCTGCTTATCTTACCATTCTGGTCTTCTGCACAGTGCCGCTCCTCGGTGCTCCGTCGTCCATGCTCCCGTCCGGCTACATCCGGGATCCCCGGCCGTCGCAGGTATATGACGTCATCGTGCGACGGCCGGGGATCCCGGATGCAGCGAGGACGGGAGCATGGACGGCGGAGCTCAGAAGACCGGCGCTGTGCAGAAGACCAGGGATGGTAAGTTAAGCAGCAGGGAGGGCGAGTGCCAGCATTTAGGGGCGGCTGTGTACCCCTGGGGCGGCTGTGTACCCCTGGGGGCGGCTGTGTACCCCTGGGGGCAGCTGTGTACCCCTGGGGGCAGCTGTGTACCCCTGGGGGCGGCTGTGTACCCCTGGGGGCGGCTGTGTACCCCCGGAGGCTGCTGTATATACTGCTGGGGCCTGTATACCACTGGGCTGCTGTATATACTGGTGGGGTCTGTATATACCACTGGGGCTGCTGTATATACTGGTGGGGTCTTTATATACCACTGGGGAGGCTGCTGTATACCACTGGGGCTGCTGTATATACTGCTGGGGCCTGTATATGCCACTGGAGAGGCTGCTGTATACTACCACTGGGGGGGTCTGTATACCACACTGCTGGGGGCTGTATACCTGTGCTGGGGTCCACCCTCGGCTTATACACGAGTCAATAGGTTTTCCCAGGTTTTGGGGGCAAAAGTAGGGGGGTCAGCTTATACACGAGTATATACGGTATTCCATTGAGCAGCTGTTCAGTGAGCAGCAGATTCCTTTCCATATTGTCTATGGATCTGTCTCGCCAGCTGTTGATTTAGATCCAGTACCTGGGCTTCCAAATGCACAGTGTGCTCACATCTCACACAGCAGTATGCACCCTCAGCCAGCTGTTCAAGGATTGCATACATGTGGCAAGATGTACACTGGATGACATTGTCAATTATGGAGCTCATTTCCTAATAGGGATTGAACCAGACAGATAAGTAAAAAGAAATGCAAAGTATTAATAAAATACAACCAGCAATTCAGCAAGTCCTCCCTTCCAAACTCCCTGAATCCAGTCACTGAATCACAAGTCATACACTTCCGTTCGTACTTATGCTCCGGTCACACTTGCTAAGGAAAATTTAAAATGTTTTTTTTTTTGGTTTTTCCTTCAGCAGAAATCCAACCTACAGCTCAGTGAACTTCCAAAGGCGTGTGTATATTATATATGTATATATATCTGATTAAACACTAAATGAAACTGTGTATATGTATATATACACACAGGCTCATTTTGTGTAAAATGAAATATATATAAATATACATATGTATATTTATATATCTATTCTAATAAAATCCTAAGACAGCTTCCGTCAGTATGTCATCGAAATGACGTCACATCCTGACTGAAGCCGGCTGTATACCTAACCAAGATGGCAGACGGTTAGCGAGAGCGGGCTAATACTGCCCCACTCTCGCCATCGGCGGCCTCTCCTGCACCCCACACCCTCCTGTCTAACACCCCTGCCTGCCACACACCCCCTTCACCTTCACACTACTCAGCACTCACCCCCCCACCCCACATCCACACACACACACACGTACACCTCTGCCACAACACTATCGTACCCCTCCCCCCCACACACACTCATACTCTCGTGCACACTACCAGTGTCTGGTATACTTATCAGACCGCCATCGGATCCCGTCATCCCGCTGCGCCGCTCCCACTTGGCTCCGCCCACCTCATGCAGATCCCGCGTTGCCCCGCACCCGCCTGGCTCCCCCCACCTCACTCCCACCTGGCTCCACCCACCTCGCTCTGCTCCCAGCCTGGCTCCGCCCACATCGTGTCGTTCTCACCTGGCTCCACCTCATGCAGCTCCCCACCTGGCTCCGCCCACCGCTCCCATGTTGCTCCGCCCACCTCACACAGCTCCCCTCCTGGCTCCGCCCCCTCACAACACCTCCGCCCACCTCATGCTGCCCCCAACTGGCTCCGCTCACCTTGCGCCACTCACCACTGGCTCCGCCCACCTTGCGTCGCGCCAGCCTCACTCCGCCCACCTTGCGCTGATCCCGCCTGGCTCCGCCTACCCCCCTGCTACAACACTATCGCCCCCCCCCTTTTCTGCTATTTGCGGATTTTTCAGAAAAAAAAACGCAATTTCCGTACTTTCTGCCTAAGAGGTGACTTACGGCACAATTGCGGCAAGTCCACATGTAATGTATAGGAGACTTGCGGCAAGGTGCGGCAAACGCACCTTGCCACAAGTCTCCTATACATTACATGGAGACTTGAAGCAATTGCGCAGCAAGTTGCCCCTTAGGCGGAAAGTGCGGAAATTGCGGTTTCTTACCGCAAACAGCTTTAACATTGTGAATTAACAGATTGGCGAATACGTACACTATAAACATTGATTTCTTAAATAAAGTTACTTCATGGGCACACAAGTATTGCCCAGTATGTGTACCAAATGCCTTAGCATATAACAACTAAATTTCCAAAAAATTACATAGACCATACAAAATAGGTAGTTGATGGATAGATATCATGTCTTAATTGCATTATTGTTAACTGTTACAACATAAACTATATATGGATTCTAGACTACCCGATCTAGTGTGTGTGTGTGTATATATATAAAGAATCGGGTATTCTAGACTATGGATGTAGTTTATTTATGAAGATTTAAGAATAATGCAAAGTGAAGCTGGATTTAAATCTTGTGACAATATCTTTGATTGCTTGCAGGAGGGCACAGCGGGCGGGTGCGGCCAGGAGCAAGCTGTGGAAGAGCAGGCGGGTGAGGGCAGGAGGGGGCCGGGGAAGAGTGGCTGTGTGCGGGCAGAGGGGGCCGGGGAACAGCAGCCATATTAGGGCAGGAGGGAGACAGGGAACCGCAGTGGGGGGTGGCAAGAGGGGGCCAGACCCCTCTGGTACTCTACACACAGGTGACAGTGCTGATGCTGGTGATACTATACACACAGGTGACAGTGCTGATGCTGGTGGTAGTATACACACAGGTGACAGTGCTGTTAGTACAATACACACAGAGGAGACAGTGCTGCTCATACTATATACACACAGAGGTGACAATGGTGCTGCAGGTACTATACAGAGGTGACAGTGGTGCTGCAGGTACTATGCACACAGAGGTGACAATGTTGCTGCAGGTACTATACACACAGAGGTGACAATGGTGCTGGAGGTACTATACACACAGATGTGACAATGGTGCTAGAGGTACTATACACACAGATGTGACAATGGTGCTAGAGGTACTATACACACAGATGTGACAATGGTGCTAGAGGTACTATACACACACACACAGGTGACAATGGTGCTGGAGGTACTATACACACAGAGGTGACAATGGTGCTGGAGGTACTATACACACAGATGTGACAATGGAGCTAGAGGTACTATACACACAAAGGTGACAATGGCGCTGCAGGTACTATGCACACAGAGGTGACAATGGCGCTGCAGGTACTATATACACAGAGGTGACAATGGCGCTGCAGGTACATACACACAGAGGTGACAATGGCGCTGCAGGTGCTATACACACAGAGGTGACAATGGCGCTGCAGGTGCTATACACACAGAGGTGACAATGGTGCTGCAGGTACTATACACACAGAGGTGACAATGGCGCTGCAGGTACTAATACACACAGGTGACAATGGCACTGCAGGTGATATACACACAGAGGTGACAATGGTGCTGCAAGTACTATACACACAGAGGTGACAATGGCGCTGCAGGTGCTATACACACAGAGGTGACAATGGTGCTGCAGGTGCTATACAACACAGAGGTGACAATGGCGCTGCAGGTACTATGCACACAGAGGTGACAATGGTGCTGGAGGTACTATACACACACAGAGGTGACAATGGTGCTGCAGGTACTATACACACAGAGGTAACAATGGTGCTGGAGGTACAATACACACAGAGGTAACAATGGTGCAGGAGGTACTATACACACAGATGTGACAATGGTGCTAGATGTACTATACACACGGAGGTGACAATCGCGCTGCAGGTACTATACACACAGAGGTGACAATGGCGCTGCAGGTACAATATACACAAGGTGACAATGGCGCTGCAGGTACTATGCACACAGAGGTGACAGTGCTGCTCTCCCCTGTGCAGGCCCCGGCTCCCCTCTCCCCCTACTCTCCTGTAGACGGCAGGGGTTAAAAATAGCTCAGCATCTTTTATTCTTACCTTTCCCGGGTCCAGCGGCGCGATCCAGCTCTATCCTCAGATGCTAACAAGAAGTCTCGCGATGTAAGAGTCACATGACCGCTGATGTGACTCTTACATCGCGAGATTTCCTGTTAGCATCTGAGGATAGAGCTGGATCGCGCCGCTGGAGCCGGGAAAGGTAAGAATAAAAGATGCTGAGCTATTTTTAACCCCTGCCGTCTGCAGGAGAGAGAGCACCGGGGCCTGCAGGGGGGTTAAGGTACTCGCCGGATCCGGCCACATCCGCCCACTATCGCGCTCCTCCTCCCAGCTCCGGAGGAGAGGAGGGGGGAGAGGGGAGCACCGGGCCTGCAGGGGGTTAAGGTACTCGCTGGATCCGGCCACTTCCGGCCACATCCGCCCACTATCGCGCTCCTCCTCCCAGCTCCGGAGGAGAGGAGGGGGAGAGGGGAGCACCGGGGTCTGCACAGGGGAGAGCACACTGTCACCTGTGTGCATAGTACCTGCAGCGCCATTGTCACCTCTGTGTGTATAGGAGAGAGAGAGAGAGAGCCGCGCGCGCGCTCCGGCAACAGCTCGCAATGGCCTCGCAGCCATTGCTCGCGCCAACAAACTCGCAATGGCCGCTACGCGGCCAATGCTTCGTGTGTAGCGTGGCTGCCTTGCAGCAGCCACGTCCACGACGACGGAAGTAGCGCCGAAAATGACGGAAGTGCGCTAAGGCAATTATATCTTAGATTTAATTTGTCTTCAATGAAAAAAACACCAAAATAATTGTCCTAAAGCCAAATTGGATATAATTCCACACCAAACATAAAAAGGGGGTGGACAAAAGTTATTGGCACTGTTAGAAAAATCATGTGATGCTTCTCTAATTTCTGTAATTAACAGCACCTGTAACTTACCTGAGCACCTAACAGGGGTTGGCAATAACTACATCACACTTGCAGCCAGTTGACATGGATTAAAGTTGACTCAACCTTTATCCTGTGTCCTTGTGTGTACCACATTGAGCATGGAGAAAAGAAGACCAAAGAACTGCCCCCTGCCCGTCTACCCCCCCATCCGTGCCCGACTCCCCACCCTTGCCCGACATCCCCCCTCCTCCGCCCTCATGCCTGCCCTTCTCCACCCTCCGCCCACACCCCTGCCTGTCTCCCCCCCTCCCGCCCACACCCCTGCCCGTCTCCCCCCCCCTCCGCCCACACCCCTACCCGTCTCCCCCCCTCCTCCGCCCACACCCCTACCATCTCCCCCCCTCCTCCGCCCACACCCCTACCAGTCTCCCCCCCCCCCCCTCCGCCCACACCCCTACCAGTCTCCCCCCCCCCCCCCCTCCGCTCCCCCCCCCCCCCCCCCCCCCCCCCCCCCCCCCCCCCACCCCCCCCCCCCCCCCCCCCCCCCCCCCCCCCCCTCCCCCCCCCCCCCCCCCCCCCCCCCCCCCCCCCCCCCCCCCCCCCCGCCCCCCCCCCCCCCCCGCCCCCCCCCCCCCCCCCCCTCCCTCCCCCCCCCCCCCCCCCCCCCACCCCCCGCCCGCCCCCCCCCCCCCCCCCCCCCCCCCCCCCCCCCCCCCCCCCCCCCCCCCCCCCCCCCCCCCCCCCCCCCCCCCCCCCCCCCCCCCCCCCCCCCCCCCCCCCCCCCCCCCCCCCCCCCCCCCCCCCCCCCCCCCCCCCCCCCCCCCCCCCCCCCCCCCCCCCCCCCCCCCCCCCCCCCCCCCCCCCCCCCCCCCCCCCCCCCCCCCCCCCCCCCCCCCCCCCCCCCCCCCCCCCCCCCCCCCCCCCCCCCCCCCCCCCCCCCCCCCCCCCCCCCCCCCCCCCCCCCCCCCCCCCCCCCCCCCCCCCCCCCCCCCCCCCCCCCCCCCCCCCCCCCCCCCCCCCCCCCCCCCCCCCCCCCCCCCCCCCCCCCCCCCCCCCCCCCCCCCCCCCCCCCCCCCCCCCCCCCCCCCCCCCCCCCCCCCCCCCCCCCCCCCCCCCCCCCCCCCCCCCCCCCCCCCCCCCCCCCCCCCCCCCCCCCCCCCCCCCCCCCCCCCCCCCCCCCCCCCCCCCCCCCCCCCCCCCCCCCCCCCCCCCCCCCCCCCCCCCCCCCCCCCCCCCCCCCCCCCCCCCCCCCCCCCCCCCCCCCCCCCCCCCCCCCCCCCCCCCCCCCCCCCCCCCCCCCCCCCCCCCCCCCCCCCCCCCCCCCCCCCCCCCCCCCCCCCCCCCCCCCCCCCCCCCCCCCCCCCCCCCCCCCCCCCCCCCCCCCCCCCCCCCCCCCCCCCCCCCCCCCCCCCCCCCCCCCCCCCCCCCCCCCCCCCCCCCCCCCCCCCCCCCCCCCCCCCCCCCCCCCCCCCCCCCCCCCCCCCCCCCCCCCCCCCCCCCCCCCCCCCCCCCCCCCCCCCCCCCCCCCCCCCCCCCCCCCCCCCCCCCCCCCCCCCCCCCCCCCCCCCCCCCCCCCCCCCCCCCCCCCCCCCCCCCCCCCCCCCCCCCCCCCCCCCCCCCCCCCCCCCCCCCCCCCCCCCCCCCCCCCCCCCCCCCCCCCCCCCCCCCCCCCCCCCCCCCCCCCCCCCCCCCCCCCCCCCCCCCCCCCCCCCCCCCCCCCCCCCCCCCCCCCCCCCCCCCCCCCCCCCCCCCCCCCCCCCCCCCCCCCCCCCCCCCCCCCCCCCCCCCCCCCCCCCCCCCCCCCCCCCCCCCCCCCCCCCCCCCCCCCCCTCCCCCCCCCCCCCCCCCTCCCCCTCCCCCCCCCCCCCCCCTCCCCTCCCCCCCCCCCCCCCCCCCCTCCCCCCCCCCCCCCCCCCCCCCCCCCCCCCCCCCCCCCCCCCCCCCCCCCCCCCCCCCCCCCCTCCCCCCCCCCTCCCCCCCCCCCCCCCCCCCCCCCCCCCCCCCCCCCCCCCCCCCTCCCCGCCCCGCTCCCCTCCCCCCCCCCCCCTCCTCCCCCCTCCCCCACACCCCTGCCCTCCCCCCCCCCTCCCCCTCCCTCCACCCCTTCCGTCCCCCCCTCCGCCACCTCCCCCCCTCCCCCCACCCCTGCCCGTCTCCCCCCTCCGCCCACACCCTGCCCGTCTCCCCCCCCGCCCACACCCCTGCCCGTCTCCCCCTCCCGCCCCCCTCCCCCACCCCCTGCCCGTCTCCCCCCTCCGCCCACACCCCTGCCCGTCTCCCCCCTCCGCCCACACCCCTGCCCGTCTCCCCCCCCCACACCCCTGCCCTTCCCCCCCCCGCCCACACCCCTGCCCGTCTCCCCCCCTCCCCCCACCCCCTCCCGTCTCCCCCTCCGCCCCACCCCTGCCCGCTCCCCCCTCCTCCCACACCCCTGCCCGCTCCCCCCCTCCCCCACACCCCTGCCCGTCTCCCCCTCCGCCCACCCCCGCCCGCTCCCCCCCTCCCCCACCCCTGCCCGTCTCCCCCTCCCCCCCGCTCCCCCCCCACCCCCTGCCCGTCTCCCCCCTCCGCCCACACCCCTGCCCGTCTCCCCCTCCGCCCACTCACCCCCCTCCCTCCCCCCTCCCCTCCCCCCTCCCACACACCCTGCCCGTCTCCCCCCCCCCCCCACCCCTGCCTCTCCCCCCTCGCCCCACCCTCCCCTCCCCCCCCCCCACCCCTGCCCTCTCCCCCCTCCGCCCACACCCTGCCCGTCTCCCCCTCCGCCCACACCCCTGCCCGTCTCCCCCCTCCCCCACACCCCTGCCCCTCCCCCCTCCCCCACACCCTGCCCGTCTCCCCCCTCCGCCCACACCCCTGCCCGTCTCCCCTCCCCCACACCCCTGCCCGTCTCCCCCCTCCCCCACCCCTGCCCGTCTCCCCCCTCCGCCCACACCCCTGCCCGTTCCCCCCCTCCCCCCACCCTGCCCGCCCCCCCTCCGTCCCCCCCCTGCCCGTCTCCCCCCTCGCCCACACCCCTGCCCGTCTCCCCCCTCCCCCCCCCCCTCCCCCCCCCCCGCGTCTCCCCCTCCGCCCCACCCCTGCCCGTCTCCCCCCTCCGCCCACACCCCTGCCCGTCTCCCCCCCGCCCCCCCCTGCCCGTCTCCCCCCTCCCCACTCCCCCCTCCCCCCCCCCCCCCCGCTCCTCCCCCACCCCGCCCGTCTCCCCCCTCCCCCCCCCCTCCCTCCCCCCCCTGCCGTCTCCCCCCCCACCCTGCCCTCTCCCCCCCCCCCTTCCCCCTCCGCCCACACCCGCCCGTCTCCCCCTCCGCCCACACCCCTGCCCGTCTCCCCCCCCGCCCACACCCCTGCCCTCTCCCCCCCCGCCCACACCCCTGCCGTCTCCCCCTCGCCCACACCCCTGCCTCTCCCCCTCCGCCCCACCCCTGCCCTCTCCCCCTCCGCCCCCCTGCCTCTCCCCCCTCCCCCACACCCCTGCCCGTTCCCCCCTCCGCCCTACCCCCTGCCCGTCCCCCCCTCCGCCCCACCCCCCCCCCCTCCCCCTCCGCCCACACCCCTGCCCCCTCCCCACCCTGCCCGTCTCCCCTCCCCCCTCCCCCCTCCGCCCACCCCCTGCCCGTCTCCCCCCCAACTCCCCCCCCACCCCTGCCCCTCCCCCCCCGCCCCCTTCCCCCTCCCCCCACCCCTCCCTTCCCCTCCGCCCACACCCCTGCCCGCTCCCCCCCCCACACCCCTGCCCGTCCCCCCCCCCCACCCCGCCTCCCCCCCCCACACCGCCCTCCCCCCTCCGCCACACCTGCCCGTCTCCCCCCCCCCCACACCTCCCGCTCCCCCCTCCCCCCTCCCTCTCCCCCCACCTGCCGCTCCCCCCACCCCTCCCTCCCCCTCCGCCCAACCTGCCCTCTCCCCCCTCCGCCCACATCCCCTGCCCCCCTCCCCCCTCCGCCCACACCCCTGCCCGTCCTCCCCCCTCCGCCCACACCCCTGCCCGTCTCCCCCTCCCCCCACCCCGCCGTCTCCCCCCCTCCGCCCACACCCCTGCCCGTCTCCCCCTCCGCCCACACCCCTGCCCGCTCTCCCCCCCTCCGCCCCCCCCTCTGCCCACTCCCCACCGCCCTCTCCCCCCTCACCCTTGCCCGTCTCCCCCCCCCCCTGCCGCTCTCCCCCCTCCCCGTCTCCCCCCTCCCCCTCACCCTGCCCGTCTCCCCCCCTCCCGCCCACACCCCTGCCCGTCTCCCCCCTCCGCCCACACCCCTGCCCGTCTCCCCCCTCCGCCCACACCCCTGCCCGTCTCCCCCCTCCGCCCACACCCCTGCCCGTCTCCCCCCTCTGCCCACACCCCCTGCCCGTCTTCCCCCTCCGCCCGTTTCCCCCCTCACCCTTCTCCCCCCCCACCCTGACTCCCCCCCCACCCCTGCCCGACTCCCCCCCCGGCTCCCTCCTGCGTCACCACCCCTGCCCGTCTACCCCCCCATCCCTGCCCGACTTCCCACCCCACCCCTGCCCGGCTTTCCCCCTCCTCCCTGCCCATCTCCCCCCCTCCGCCCACACCCCTACCCATCTCTCCCCCTCCGCCCACACCCCTGCCCATCTCCCCCCCCTCCGCCCACATACCTGCCCGTCTCTCCCCTCCCCTTCCCGGCTCCCCCCTTCCGTCCCCACCTTTGCCCGTCTCCCCCCTTCTGTCCCTTCCCCTGCCCGTCTCCCCCCTCCGCCCACACCCAATCCTCCTGTATGCCAGTGAAGTCTGGGGTCCTCACACCTACCCAGACTGGTCAAGGTGGGATTGCAGCCCAACAGAAATATTCCACCTGGAATTCTGTAAGCACCTTCTCCAGGTTCATCGGAGCACCTCCAACAATGCCCGAACTGGGCAGATTCCCTCTACACCTAATGGTCTTTAAGAGGACACTGTCATTCTGGGCTCATCTACATATGAGCAATCCAAGCTCCTATAACCATAAAGTCATGATACATGTAGGTGAAACAGAAAAACCAGGACCCTTAAAGCAGCCCACCCAAACACAACCTGACCAGAACACCATTCACAACAACCTGACAAAAGCAGGAAGATGGTAGATGAAGGCCAGAAGAGGTATGTCAGTGACTGGAAGAACGATATCATCAGCTCACAGAAACTGGCCATGTACCGGAGTCTACAGAGACACTACAGACTGGTTCCATATCTGGAGAAACTCCCGGACCCCAGAGACCGCAAGATCCTGAGCCAATATAGACTCAGTGCCCACAGTCTGGCCATCGAATCTGGCTGACAAAGGCAGAGCTACAAGCCCAGGGAGGAAAGACTTGTGCCAACACTGTGATCAGGAGGCCATAGAGGACGAAACCCATTTCCTGATACACTGCTCCAAATACTCAGCAGTGAGGGACACACTCTTCAGAAGACTCTCACATCTCTTCCCAGATTTCACCACCATGAAGGAAGAAGATAAAATATATATCCTGCTGGGAGAAGAAGAGAGAGCACTGGAGATAGCAGCGCGGTATGTGAGCGAATGTCATAGACTGCGAGAAAGAGAATTAAGATATGCCATGGACCTCTATAGCCTCCACCCTGGATCTGCCCCTATCCACCTTCCCTACAGCCCCCACCCAACATCCCCACAGTCCATATCCCTATTCCCTTTTGTACACTTGCTTTGGCAAAACTGATGTGTATTTAGTCCTGCCAATAAAGCTTCTTTGAATGTCTAATTCAGTGGAGCACACAGGTGTATGCAGTGGAGGAGTATACAGTGGAGTATACTGGAGTACACAGTGGGGTATACAGTGGAGTATACAGGACTATATAGGTGCAGAATACTGAAGTATACAGTGGAGCATACAGGAATATGCAGTGGAGGAGTATACAGTGAGGTATACTGGAGTATACAGTGGTGAATATAATGCAGAATACTAGTGTATATGAGGAAGCATATGGTCAGGAATACCGGAGATGATACCTATGTATACACAGTATGGAACCGGTAATGGAGATAGCGCAGGACCTAGTACGTGGCACATGTCTGTATAGACAAACGTCCTCCATATATGTGAACTGTGTCCTCTTGTCTGTACACAGCAGACACACGTCCTCCATACAGTGCTTTTTTTTGTAAAAAAATATTTCCTGGTACGCATTCCCGAGGCGAGAGCGGGGGGGGGGGGTGTGCTGTCAGGTGCCGGCCGAGTTTGGGGAGTAGGGAGGAGTGCAGCCCTACATCTCTTCATTCACTTCTGATCTCTCCATCCATCCCCCTGTTCCCTCCATCCTCCTGCATCCTCCATTCTCCATCCCCCTGGACTCTCCATCCTCCTGCTCCTTTCATCCTCCATCCCACTGCTTCATCCATCCACCATTCCCCTGCTCCTTTCATCCTTTGTCCCCCTGTTCCCTCCATCCTCCATCTCCTTCCATCCTCCATCCCCTTCCATTCTCCATCCCCCTGGTCTCTCCATCCTCCATCCCCCTGCTCTCTCATCCACCTGATCCCTCCATCCTCCAGGTCTCTCCATCCACCTGATCTCTCCATCCCTCTGTGCCCTCCATCCTCCGCTCCCTCCATTCTCCATCCCCCTGGTCTCTTCATCCCTTGGTCTCTATCCTCATCCCCCTGGTCTCTCCATACTCCATCCCCCTGGTCTCTCATCCACCTGATCCCTCCATCTTCCAGGTCTCTCCATCCTCCATCCCTCTGTGCCCTCCATCCCCCAGATCCTTCCATCCTCCATCCCCCTGCTCCTTTCATCCTCCATCCCCCTGCTCCTTTCATCCTCCATTCCCCTGCTCCTTTCATCCTCCATTCCCCTGCTCCCTCCATCCCCCTGCTCCGAGTCCTTTCAATTCATCCTCCATCCCCCTGATCTCTCCATCCTCCATCCCCCTTGTCTCAATTTCTCCATACCCTGCCTGTCCTAATCTCTATCCCTCCTGCATCCTCTCCCCCTGCACAGCCTGCCGCCCTCTGCACTCATCACAGTCCATCAGTGCTGTCAGATACCCTGCACTGCAGCCTGCACAGCATTAGTCGTCGTCCTCCATCTTCTCCAACTTCTTTCCCTCTGGGCAAAACTCCGCCCACCCAAGTCACATGTATGTGACATCATCGCAGGTCCTCCGCAGCTGAGGGAAACTCACTTACTGCAGTGCTACTAGTACTACACACAGCCTGTGACACAGGTCAGTGCTGCTCTTTGAATTTTCCGGTACGTCGTACCGGTATGTACCGCCACAAAAAAAGCACTGCCTCCATATATGTGCACTGTGTCCTCATGTCTGTACATAGCAGACACACGTCCCCTGTATATGTGCACTGTGTCCTCATGTCTATACAATCACACATCCTCCATATATGTGCACTATGTCATCATGTATGTAGACAGCAGACACACGTCCCCTGTATATGTGCACTGTGTCCTCATGTCTGTACAGTCACACGTCCTCCATATATGTGCACTGTGTCCTCATGCCTTTACAGGCACACGTCCCCTGTATATGTGCACTGTGTCCTCATGTTTGTACGGTCCCACGTTCCATGTATATGTGCACTGTATCCTCACGTCTGTACGATCACACATCCCCTGTATATGTGCACTGTGTCCTCATGTCTGTATGGTCACACGTCCCCTGTATTTGTGCACTGTGTCCTCATGTCTGTACAGTCACACGCCCCCTGTATATGTGCACTGTGTCATCATGTATGTAGACAGCAGACACACGTCCCCTGTATATGTGCACTGTGTCCTCATATCTGTACAGTCACACGTCCTCCATATATGTGCACTGTGTCATCATGTATGTAGACAGCAGACACACATCCCCTGTATATGTGCACTGTGTCCTCATATCTGTACAGTCACACGTCCCCTATATATGTGCACTATGTCCTCATGCCTGTACAGGCACACGTCCCCTGTATATGTGCACTGTGTCCTCATGTATGTACAGTCACACGTCCCCTGTATATGTGCACTGTGTCCTCATGTATGTACGATCACACGTCCCCTGTATATGTGCACTGTGTCCTCATGCCTGTACAGGCACACGTCCCCTGTATATGTGCACTGTGTCCTCATGTCTGTACGGTCACACGTCCCCTGTATATGTGCACTGTGTCCTCATGTCTGTACGGTCACACGTCCCCTGTATATGTGCACTGTGTCCTCATGTCTGTACGGTCACACGTCCCCTGTATATGTGCACTGTGTCCTCATGTATGTACAGTCACACGTCCCCTGTATATGTGCACTGTGTCCTCATGTATGTACGGTCACACGTCCCCTGTATATGTGCACTGTGTCCTCATGTATGTACAGTCACACGTCCCCTGTATATGTGCACTGTGTCCTCATGTATGTACGGTCACACGTCCCCTGTATATGTGCACTGTTTCCTCATGTCTGTATGGTCACACGTCCCCTGTATATGTGCACTGTGTCCTCATGTATGTACGGTCACACGTCCCCTGTATATGTGCACTGTTTCCTCATGTCTGTATGGTCACACGTCCCCTGTATATGTGCACTGTGTCCTCATGTCTGTACGGTCACACGTCCCCTGTATATGTGCACTGTGTCCTCATGTATGTACGGTCACACGTCCCCTGTATATGTGCACTGTGTCCTCATGTCTGTACGGTCACACGTCCCCTTTATATGTGCACTGTGTCCTCATGTCTGTACGGTCACACGTCCCCTGTATATGTGCACTGTGTCCTCATGTATGTACGGTCACACGTCCCCTGTATATGTGCACTGTTTCCTCATGTCTGTATGGTCACACGTCCCCTGTATATGTGCACTGTGTCCTCATGTCTGTACGGTCACACGTCCCCTGTATATGTGCACTGTGTCCTCATGTATGTACGATCACACGTCCCCTGTATATGTGCACTGTGTCCTCATGTCTGTACAGTCACACGTCCCCTGTATATGTGCACTGTTTCCTCATGTATGTACGGTCACACGTCCCCTGTATATGTGCACTGTTTCCTCATGTCTGTATGGTCACACGTCCCCTGTATATGTGCACTGTGTCCTCATGTCTGTACGGTCACACGTCCCCTGTATATGTACACTGTGTCCTCATGTATGTACGGTCACACGTCCCCTGTATATGTGCACTGTTTCCTCATGTCTGTATGGTCACACGTCCCCTGTATATGTGCACTGTGTTATGAGTGACTTTTCCTCACCTGCTGTCGCAGCCTCTCCTCATAGCGCCCAACCAGTCCCTCCATGCTCCGTTCACACTGACACCGGGGGAAGAGGCGGCCACAGGAAACACGTCACGGCTCCATGGTGGTGGGAGGAGCCGGCTGATGTAATGTTAGTAACAGAGTACTGCAGTCCCCAGAGATGCAGGCAGGGATATGGCCGGTATTCGGTGAAGTGGCCGGTGTCACACTTACAATATCGTCTCGTGTGAACGGGATTTGAGGACATGGTGTTGTGCCCGGGCTCCCACCTCACCGCCATCTCCATAATGCAGTTCGGCAATGTTCACACTGGAATCATGGCAAAGCTGCAGCTGACCGCCATGTGTGAACAATAAGGGCAGCATCAAGGTTTTTCAGTACTGAAAAACGCACTTTCTAATCTGCATCAAATAAAGCTGTGTGAACAATTTATTATTTATTTATAGAGCACCATTGATTCCATGGTGCTGTACATGAGAAAGGAATACATACAAACAAGTTAAAAATACAATGGACAAACTAAGTGACAGACTGATACAGAGGGGAGAGAGGACCCTGGCTTACATTCTACAGGGCAATGGGGAGAGAGACATTAGGTTGGGTCTGTTCTGGTGGTGGTGGAGCGCCGGGTCCAGTGGTGGTGAGGTGGCACTGTGGTCATTGCAGGGTATAGGCTGTTCAGAAGAGATTGGTTTTCAGGTTCCGCTTGAAGGTTCAGAGTGTGGGGGACAGTCGGACATTTTGAGGTGCAGAATTCCAGAGAATTGGGGATACTCGGGCTAAGTCTTACAGGCGGTTGGATGAGGAAAGTACATGTGTGGAGGAAAGAAGGAGGTCATGGGAGGATCGAAGATTACGAGATGGATGATATCAGGAGATAAGTTCAGAGATATATAGTGGGGAACAGATTGCTGACGGCTTTGTAAGTCAATGTTAGGGTATGTGCCCACAGGATGGTTGCAGTGCGGTTTTCCAGCGGTTTCCGCCGACGTTTTAACGTTGGTTTTATTTAAATTTATGTTAATCCAAACCAGCGTTTGGATTAACATTGAAACCTATGGCAATTGGAAACCGCTGTGCCCACTGTGCCGGTTATATTATGCTCATCTTCATCCAGTTCACCGGTTTTCAGGCGGTTTGTGAAGATTGAGCATGTCAATTTTCAAGTGCGTTTTTAAAGCGGTTAGAGCAAAGAAAGTGAGTCATTATAATCAATGGTGTTGTCCGCTATACAACCGCTGGAAAAAACGCTGGATAACGCTGGAAAACTGCTGGACTCTTCAGAGCTCAGGACTATAGGCTCCAGAAGTTCACCACCGGTTTTCTGACGGTCAGAATGATGCAAGAACCGTCCTGTGGGCACATACCCCAAGTATCCTACTATATAATTGCCTTATCGTGTCTGTCTCTCTGTAGCGGAAATCCAGCGTTGCTGATTGGTCGCACCCGGCCGGCCGCGACCAATCAGGGACATGGGATTTCTGTTACATAGAAACAGAATTAGCTGCAGATGGCCCCGCCCACTACTACCTGGCAGGTCGGCGGCGGAGTTGCCCAACAATATGGAGTCCACTGGCCAAACACTGCCGCCAGCGGAACCCCCGCCACCGGCCGCTCCTTCCTTCCCCTCGCCCCCCTTCGTTCTCACCCGTGCCTGGCTTTAGCGATCCCGGGTGCTGAAGGCTCCAGGAACAGAGTCTCCCGCTGTACAGCAGTCATGTGACAGAGCGGGCTGATGTGATGTCACCCACCCCGCCTTGTCACATGACCGCTCCACTGAGTGAGACTCGGTTCCTAAACATCGCTAAAGCCAGGCACGGGTGAGAACAGAGGGAGGAGCCGGCCAGGGTTGAAAACGGAGGGGGAGCCTGCTCTACCCCTCTCGATTCTGCCCCACTCAATTCTGCCCCTCCATCCTGCCACTGCTCTGCTCCCTCTTCATTCTGCCCCACTTGATTCTGCTCTACTCGATTCTGCCCCTGCCCTGCCTCACTCCATCCTGCCGCTACTCTGCTCCCTCTTCATTCTGCCCTACTCCATTCTGCCCCCGCTGATTGGTCGCGCCCGGCCACTGAACACTGACACCGCAGCACAGCGACACTGCCGCACAACACTGATACTGCTGTACACTGACACCACTGAACACCGACGCCACTAAACACCAACACCGCTATACACCGACACTGCTGTACACCGACACCGCTGTACACCGATACCACTGAACACTGGCACTGCTGTAGGTAGCTACTATATAATCGTCTAATTCTGTCTGTTTGTCTGTAACAGAAATCCCGCCTCGCTGATTGGTCGCGCCAGCCGCCCGCGACCAATCAGCAATATTGGTGCAGGATTTAAGCCCAGCTGCGCATTGCATTATTCTTAAATCTTCATAAATAAACTACATACATATTCTAGAACAGTGTTTCCCAACTCCAGTCCTCAAGGCACACCAACAGGTCATGTTTTCAGGATTTCCTTATCATCAGACAGATGGTGGAATTATCCCCTGTGCAAGTGATTAAACTAACACCTGTGCAATCCTAAGGAAATCCTGAAAACATGACCTGTTGGTGTGCCTTGAGGACTGGAGTTGGGAAACACTGTTCTAGAATACCTGATGCGCTAGAATCGGGCCACCATCTAGTATACTATAATCACTGTATTAATCAGTCTGGGCTTATACCAGTTGGCCTTGCTGCAAATGTAATGGGAAATGTAAAACAAATCAATTATAAAAAGAAAAAAAAGCCAATGATTTTGAAATCCACAGAAAAAGATAGGATACATTGTACATAATACACCACAGCTGCTGCAAAACATCATAAGCCTATGTGCACACTGGGCATTTGTGATCTGTTTTTTGTGCAATGTTTTTGCAATCAAAGGGATCAACTTATGTCAGGCCTGCAAAGTCTGATGGTGGGTTTACACACACCAATTTATCTGTTCAATATCTGAACCAATCTCTGGTTGCAGTGAAATCATGGATACATTGCTCCATGTTGTACACAGCCACAAAATGGAGCAATGTATCCATGATTTCACTGCAACCAGAGATCTGTTCAGATATTGGACTCAGATATCTGTGTGTGTGAAGTGGCCTTCATGGTGGGTTTACACACACCAATTTATCTGTTCAATCTCTGAACCAATCTCTGGTTGCAGTGAAATCATGGATACATTGCTCCATGTTGTACACAGCCACAAAATGGAGCAATGTATCCATGATTTCACTGCAACCAGAGATTGGTTCAGAGATTGAACAGATAAATTGGTGTGTGTAAACCCACCATGAGTCTACTGACAAGCTGTGCTAACAGCTGCATTTTATCCTGATCAGGTTGTGATTGATCCGGATTTGCAGCACAAACGCAGCAATACTCACCCTCCCCGGTGATCCCATGGCACACTCCAGTGATTTCTTCCTCCCCGACTGTGCGAGGTGACTGCAGGACCTGTGCCTCATGTGACTCAGGCTGTCTCATGGTGTGCAGGATCTGGAGGTACTGAACTCGGAGTTAAAGGGAACCTGACCCCTAAAAATCACCCCCTAGCCTTTCAATACATGTCCCTGCACCTTAATTAACTTATTCTACCTATCACTTTTTTTTAAATTGTGTTTAACTTTCAAAAAGTGTTTTTATTACCTTATCATTTGCGGCTTCTGGGCTCTTGAGAAGTCACACAGGGCATTCCCTGTGGCTTCTTGCCGCCTGTAGTGTAATTATTCACGTCCCGATGGGCGTGATAATCCTTTTGCATATTCCTCGGCCTCCTCCATTGCAGGATAAGCCAGTATGACGCTAATCGCGTCATATCCGGCTATCATGACGTCGGTACACGCATTGGGTGCATCGAGGACCTCGCGATGCACATTGCACATGTGGCGCCCCTCAACACCTCAACACACATCCACTGCCATGGGGACCTAACCCGGAACCTGGGACTCTAGGCAGGCAAGGGGTAGTAGGCAGTGGCATAACTAGAGTCTGGTGGGCCCCGGTGCGAAATTCAGACCGGGGCCCCCCCCCACCCACGGGCACACGTTGGTCGGATGTATGGGCCCCATGTAACGTTCTAAGTTCTATAAAGACTCACAAATTGACCCGTCTATGTATTAATGTCCCTCATCCTGCTATATATGTTCGTCCTACTGGAATATGGAGCTAATCCTTTTAAATATGTCTCCCATCCTGCTATATATGGTCTCCCTCCGGGAATATGGCCCTTATCGTGGTATATATGTCCCCCGTCCTGGTATATACGGTCTTCCTCCTCCCGCCACCATAGTCCTCTAATTATTATAATGTATCCCCATATTCCTCCATATATTACAATAGACCCCCATAGTCCTCCATGTATTATAGTCTTCAATGTGTTTTTATTTCAATAACAAAGTTCACGGTAAACAAATTACAATACAAACAGATGGTATAAGGAGGGGGGGGGGGTAGAAGGAACATTTTCTCTTGCGCCAAACTGATCCCCAAGAGTGTTAAAAAAAGTAAAAGTGAAAGTGTTCAAAGTCTCAAAATTATGACATACAAGAGTGGACTTGTTGCTGATCATGTTTCCGCAGCTGGGGAGTAGCCGGGGCTCATATGTCAGGTCAGTACGTATCCGACATTCTAGGAGGATCCACATATCACATACAGATGACAAGGATTGTAACAATTAAACCAAGAATGGGTGGAATAGGGGAGGATCGGACCAAGGAGGGGGGGTGGAAGTGTGGGGGGGGGGGGAGAGAGGGGGGGGGAGGGAGGAATGAGAGGAAAGCAAGAATAAGTGCGCAGAGTCAGAGAAGCCAATAGTTTAGAGGGGAGGGGAGCGGGGCCAGCGGAAAGTAGCAGAAGAAAGCAGGGGCCGGAGGGTAGGCAATGTCGGTCTAAGTTAAAGTGCCTTCCTTGCCTACGTCTCCTTGCCAGTCCCCCCGCGTAGCCTCAGGGAGGGGGGGGATGGCCGCCGGGTGGGTAGCCCAAAGGGCCCACGCATCTGAGACATAACGCCGTCTCGGGGCGTCCAATGCCAGGTGGTATTCGTGAGAAAATATTATGTTGAATTTTTTAGTAAGATCTCCCAGATTCGGAGGGGCTGCATTTTTCCAAGCCGCTGCTATGCATAACCTAGCTGCAATGAGCACATAGGAGATTGCATGCCTCGTCACAGGCGGAAAACTTTCTGCTCCAATGTGTAATACTGCCAGTTGAGGGGTTAAGGGAATGCTCGTATCAGTAATCTCCCCCACCAGGCCAGACACTAATACCCAAAATTGGGAAATTTTAGGGCATCCCCACCATATGTGGGCCAGGTCTCCCTTCTGGCCACACTGTCTCCAGCAGAGTGACGAACAGCCCTTTGCCAGTTTGGCCAACCTAGTGGGGGTGATATACCACCGAAGGTGTATTTTTTTTAAGGATTCCAAATGGTTGATGCACTTTGTAGCCTGCATCACGCACCTAATCGCTCCCTCCCACTCATCATCATCAGCCTCAAATCCCAGGTCTCTCTCCCAAGAGGTCATGTTGGGAAGTTTCACGGGGGAGTCGTGAGTCACGAGTCCCCCATAAATCAGGGAGAAACCCTTCGGGGGATTATTTTCGGCCAGAAGATAACGTTGGAATGGAGAAGGGGCGGGTTGTTTAAGAGCGTGTGTGCATGCATTTGAATTCACAAAGTGCCTCACCTGAGAGTATAGCAAAAAGGAGTTACGTAAGAACTGGGAGTCTTTGCTGAAGGTGTCAAAAGCGACTAGTCTACCGTCCTTCACCAGGTCTCCCAGGGAGAGGACCCCCGATAAATGCCAGGGTGATAAGTTCAACATGGGGATGTGCACCTGGAAAGCCTCCAACGGTATATTCTCAGGGGGCAGTTGACGCCAGAGTTCTGGCATTTTTTTCCATGTCTCTTGAAGGGTACGAACCGTAGATAACGGGTGACATACCCTCACCGGGCCTAGTGCAGCCCCAGCCAAGAGCTTGACAGGCGACATCCCCGGATCGAACTCCGTCTCTAGCTGAACCCATCCCACCTCCGAGTGTTGTTTCCACAGGGCTCTGGAAGCCTCCAGTATTGCTGCTTTATGGTATGCGGTCACATCTGGAACCCCATACCACCCTCCCTCAGTCTCATGTACATTGTTCGTCTCTGGATTCGCGGTCTACCTCCCGCCCAGACAAAGGTGTTAATTTGTTTTTGTAGTTGAGATAAGAGTTTGCTTGGGAAACCCATAGGCACACAGCGAAATAGGTATAAAAGCTTCGGAAGCCATAGCATCCTGAAGGCTTGAATGCGAGCCATCCAGGATAGGAGGGGAAGAGGACCAAGAGTCAGCTTCCCCCTCAATGTTGCCATTAAATTGGATAAGTTTACTCGGGCAACCTGTTTCGTGGGACACAGGATTATGCCCAGGTAGGGTATACCCTCTGGGGCCCAAGCAAAAGGGAATTGCGCGGATAGGGCTACCAGTTCCCTTTTTGACAAATTGATGGGGAGGGCCATGGATTTTCCCAAGTTTAGTTTGTAATAGGAGATTTTTGTGAAATTGTCAAGTTCCGTGAGCATAGCTGGAATTGAGCTATCGGGGCTGGTGCAGGAGACGATGACATCATCAGCATAGAGCCCTATGATATTATGTTTGGATCCCACATGGATGCCTGTGATTTGAGGGTTAGATCTAATGGAAGCCGCTAGAGGCTCCATAACGAGAGCGAATATCAGGGGTGACAATGGGCACCCCTGTCTTGTTCCATTGGTGATGTCAAAGCGCCTCGACACAAACCCCGACATTGAGACTCTGGCCCCTGGATTGGAATAGAGACTAAGTATGGCTGATAGAATTGGGCCCGAGAAGCCGAACCTCCCCAGGACCTCTCGCAGATAACCCCAGTGCACCCTGTCAAACGCTTTTTCTGCGTCGAGTGACAGGAATACACTAGGGTCACCTCCAGCCTCTGCTATCTCCACCAAGTCTAGCATACGTCTAGTGCCATCTCTGGCCTGTCGTCCCTCCACGAAGCCAACCTGGTCCGAGTTCACCAGCAGCGGAACCACCTTGGCAAGTCGAGAGGCCAACAGTCTGGCAAATATCTTCACATCTGTGTTAAGAAGCGAGATGGGTCGATAGTTGCTCGGACTGTCGGGAGGCTTTCCAGGCTTCAGAATTGTTGTGATCGTGGCCTCTAGGGCCTCCGCCGGAAGAGTCCCGTCAGCCTGCCAGTGCTGGAAAAGTCGGAGCAGGTATGGCGCCAGTTGGGGGGAGAACGCTCTATAATATTCATTAGCCAGACCGTCTGGGCCCGGGGCTGAATTTAATTTGAGAGATGAAATTATGTTTGTCACTTCTGTGAGGGAGAAAGACTGGTTCAGGGAAGCTAGTATGTCCGGGGGGACTGTCGGAAGGTCGAGACCCGACAAGTAGGTTTGAATATTGTCTACGGCAGGCTGTGGCGTCATGGGGTCTTCAGACAGGTTGTAGAGATTTGAATAGAAGTCTGCCATCACTTCGACTATTTCACTCGGGTTCTTAATTATTTTTCCGTCTGGGGAAGTCATGGACGTCACCATTGAATGGGATACCCTTTTCTTGAGTCTCCTGGCCAATAGCTTCCCCGCCCTATCTCCTGCAGCGTAGTATTGGGTGCGGAGTTTCCTTAGGCCCAGCTCGTGTTGGTAGAGAAGCTGGGATCTTAGTTTCGTACGGAGAGCAAAGATCTGGGAGGATAGCTGAGAAGTTGGGTTGGCCTTATTTGATCTCTCCAGGGTTGCTATCTGCTCCATCCATTCCCTCCACAACCCCTCTCTAGCTCTTTTAGCTTGAGCTGCCTTTTGTATGAGGAGGCCGCGCATCACTGCCTTATGTGCTGCCCATAAGGTCCCATCTGCGGTCTCTCCCGTGTCGTTAAGTAGGAAATAATCATCCAGGCTCCCACCCAAGTCCTCTAAGGTGGTTTGATCGGAGAGAAGGCTAACGTTCATCCTCCAACGACGAGGCGCACCTCTATTTTGCCCTGGGTGATCCCTAGTGTGACAGGCGCATGGTCTGACCACGAGATCAACCCAATTTCGGCTGTCTTGCAGCGGGGCAAAATTTTTTCACTCACCAGAAAGAAGTCAATTCTGGAGTATGTTTTGTGACTATTGGAGAAGAAAGTGTAGTCCCTTTCCTCTGCGTGGAGGTAGCGCCACACATCATGGAGTCTGAATTCCCTGCTTAGGTCCACCAACTCCCTCCTTCCTCTTACCCGCGGGGCTGAAGAGTCCAGTCTAGATTCCATGATCTGATTGAAGTCTCCACAAATCACCAAGGAGCTGTCAGATGGACTGTGCAGCTTTTTGAACAGGGCTCTCAGGAACCTCAACTGTCCCATGTTAGGAGCATAGACCGTCACTATCGTGTACGGCTCTCCCGAGATGAGGCAGTTTAAAATGAGGAACCTTCCCTGTGGGTCTGCCTCTACTGATGTCTGCTGGAACTGGACTCTGTTGCTCACCATAATACACACTCCTGCCTTCTTAACTTTATGGTTAGCAAAAAAGATATGCGGGAAGGTGGGGTTGCTTAGCCGATGATTGTCTACAGCTAGGAGGTGGGTTTCCTGTATACAAATCACGTCTGACTGCAGCCTTCGGGTCTCCCGCCATAAAAAGGACCGCTTGACTGGGGAGTTTAGTCCCTTAACGTTAAGGGAGGCTACATTCAATGTTGAGGAGGATACAGACCTGGATGAGTCAACCGCCGGCATGGCTCCCAACCCCCAACTCCACGCGGGGGGGACCTCAAGAGAGGAGAAGAAGCTAGAAGTGGAGGGGTAGAGAGTTAGAGATTAGCAGTGGGGCCTGAGAGAGAGGAGGGGGAAGAGAAAGAGTTAGAGAAACAATCGGGGGGGGGGGGGGGAGGGGGGTAGGAGGGGGAAGGGGGAAGGGTAAAGGGAACACTTATGTAAACCAAACAAACGTCAGACTTAATTATCTGACTAGTGGGGGGTACTGAGATACCCTCAGTTGGACCTTCCCTTTGGACCGAGTCCAACCGGTCACCACACAGATAGAGGAAGGGTCCACCTCCTCTCACAGTCTCAGAGGAGTCACTGCAAGTGGGGTCCGATGTAGGGGACCAAAGGGTAATCTCAGGAGGACAGGTCAATCCACACAGACCAGGGACCTGTTTTCCCAAGTTTCTTCTCAGAACTAAACCGGTTTCAAAGCTGAGGTCTCCGTGTCCCCGTCTCGGGGGTGTGCGGTGAACTTGCCGGGGATGGCGCTAAGTTCCACGAGCGTAACGCTCTACGCAGTTGAGTAGGAGATGCAAATGAATGTCTAGTTCCTTTGTATCTAAAATTCACAGATACCGGGGTACCCCAGGCATATTGGATTCCTCTTTCTCTGAGTAGCTGACAGCTTGGGGCAAATTCACGTCTTCTGGCGAGCGTGCCTGGAGAAAGATCTGGGAACACTGCTGACTTTTCAAAAGGAGATGGAAGTTCCGGGTTCGCTCTCATGGCATGTAAGAGAGCGTCCCTTGTTTTTATGCTTGAGAAGGAGATTAAAATGTCTCTGGGAATCTCCTTTGGGAGTTTAGCAGGTTTAGGTAGTCTGTGTGTTTTCACAACCTCCAGGGTTTCTGGAGCTGCTGCTGGGAGAGCTGCTGCCAGGAAGGCTGTGACCACTGCAGGAAGATCCTCTCCATCTTGAGATTCTGCCACCCCTCTTAATTTTAGATTGTTTTTGCGAAGCCCGTATTCCAGGTGGCTCAGGGTTGCACGAACTGTGCCCATTTCCCTATCAAGCATGTCGTAGCTATCAGCCAGGTTGTTGTGGGCTGAGGCATAATCAGCCATCTTAGTTTCAATGTGTGAGGTTCTCTCACTTAAGGCCGCCATTTCTGCCCTCATTTCTCCCATCATGTCTCTTATTTCCCCCATCATAGCGTCCCTCATGGAGCCCAGCATGTCCCTCATACATCTCTTAGTGAGGGGGGAGTCATCTCTACTTACAGGGCTGCGGTCCTCTGTGCGCCGAGGAGATCGTGGTGCATGAGAGACCGCGCTGGAGGGGGACGCTGGGTCCTTCCTGGTCGGCGCCATCTTGGGATCCCTGTGGGGCTCCGGTGTGAAGAAAGCTGTGAGCTTGCCGTCAGCTTCACGTCGGCGGGACCCGGTCCGCGGCATGCTCGGGGAGAAGGGCAGGTGCTGTGCCGTCTCTCAGGTGGAAAGTGAGCTCGGGAAAGCCGTTTTTGAGCCGCTTTGCCGGTCTGAGTGGAGGAGCTCCTCTAGAATGTGTCCGGTGCCATCGGCTGCAGGACACGCCCCCCTCCCTCCATGTATTATAATGCATCCCATAGTCCCCCATTCATAAGGTAGCCCCAATAGTCATCCAATTATAATAATGCACCCCTACTATCCTACATATAGTAGCATCATAGTCCTCTGTATAGTATAATACAGCCTCACAGCCCCCATATAGTATAATATAGCCTCATTGCCCCTCCATATAGTATAATACAGCCTCACAGCCCTCCATATAATATAACGTAGCCTCACAGCCCTCTATACAGTATAATGCAGGCTCAGTTGTCCATGTAGTGCAGCCTCTATAGTACAGCCTTATATATGCAGCCTCATAGCTCTCCATATAGTACAGCCTCATATAGTGGAGTATTATATATGCAGCCTCATATCTCTCCATGTAGTGCAGCCTTATATTTCTCTATATAGTGTATTATATATGCAGCCTCATAGCCTCTCTATATGGTGCAGCCTCAAATATGCAGCCTCATAGCCTCTCTATATGGTGCAGCCTCAAATATGCAGCCTCATAGCCTCTCTATATGGTACAGCCTCAAATATGCAGCCTCATAGCCTCTCTATATGGTGCAGCCTTATACATGCAGCCTCATAGCTCTCCATATAGTGCAGCCTTATATATGCAGCCTCATAGCATCCTCTTTGCCCCGCTCTCCTGTGCCCCTCGCTCTCCTCCTCTGTCCCCCCACTCTCCACCTTCTCCTGTGCCCCTTGCTCCCCTACTCTTCTGTCCCCTGCTCTCATCCTCTTCCTGCGTCCCTCAATCTCATCCTCCTCTGTCCCCCGCTCTCATCTTCCTCCTCTGTGCCCCGCTCTCATCCTCCTCCTCTGACCACCCGCTCTCATCCTCTTCCTGTGTCCCCTGCTCCCCTACTCCTCTCTCCCCCGCTTTCATCTTCCTCCTCTGTGCCCTGCTCTCAACCTCCTCCTCTGTCCACCCGCTCCTGTTCCTGTGTCCCCTGCTGTCCTTTTCCTCTGTCCCCTGCTCTCATCCTCTTCCTCTGTCCCCCGCTCTAATCCTCCTCCTCTGTCCCCCACTCTCATCCTCCTCCTCTGTCTGTCCCCTGCTATCATCCTCTTCCTGTGTCCCCTGCTCTTCTCCTCCTCTGTCCCCCACTCTCGTCCTCCTCCTCTGCTCTCATCCTCCTCCTCTGTACCCCGCTCTCATCCTCTGTCCACCAGCTCTCATCCTCTTCCTGTATCCCCTGCTCTCCCACTCTTCTGTCCCCCACTCTTATCCTCCTCCTCTGTTCCCTGCTCTCATCCTCCTCTTCTGTCCACCAGCTCTCATCCTCTTCCTGTGTCCCCTGCTCTCCCCCTCCTCTGTCCCCCGCTCTTATCCTCCTCCTCTGTCCCCCGCTCTTATCCTCCTCCTCTGTCCACCAACTCTCATCCTCTTCCTGTGTCCCCTGCTCTCCCCCTCTTCTGTCCCCCAGCTCTCATCCTCCTCCTCTGTCCACCAGCTCTCATCCTCCTCTTCTGTCCACCAGCTCTCATCCTCTTCCTGTGTCCCCTGCTCTCCCCCTCCTCTGTGCCCCGCTCTTATCCTCCTCCTCTGTTCCCCCCTCTCATCCTCCTCTTCTGTCCACCAGCTCTCATCCTCCTCTTCTGTCCACCAGCTCTCATCCTCTTCCTGTGTCCCCTGCTCTCCCCCTCCTCTGTCCCCCGCTCTTATCCTCCTCCTCTGTCCCCCGCTCTTATCCTCCTCCTCTGTCCACCAACTCTCATCCTCTTCCTGTGTCCCCTGCTCTCCCCCTCTTCTGTCCCCCAGCTCTCATCCTCCTCCTCTGTCCACCAGCTCTCATCCTCCTCTTCTGTCCACCAGCTCTCATCCTCTTCCTGTGTCCCCTGCTCTCCCCCTCCTCTGTGCCCCGCTCTTATCCTCCTCCTCTGTTCCCCCCTCTCATCCTCCTCTTCTGTCCACCAGCTCTCATCCTCCTCTTCTGTCCACCAGCTCTCATCCTCTTCCTGTGTCCCCTGCTCTCCCCCTCCTCTGTCCCCCACTCTTATCCTCCTCCTCTGTGCCCCGCTCTTATCCTCCTCCTCTGTGCCCTCCTCCTCTGTCCACCAGATCTTATCCTCCTCCTCTGTGCCCCGCTCTTATCCTCCTCCTCTGTGCCCCTCCTCCTCTGTCCACCAGATCTTATCCTCCTCCTCTGTGCCCCGCTCTTATCCTCCTCCTCTGTCCACCAGCTCTCATCCTCCTCCTCTGTCCACCAGCTCTCATCCTCCTCCTCTGTCCACCAGCTCTCATCCTCCTCCTCTGTCCACCAGCTCTCATTCTCTTCCTGTGTCCCCTGCTCTTCCCCTCCTCTGTCCCCCGCTCTTATCCTCCTGCTCCTCTGTCCCCCGCTCTTATCCTCCTCCTCCTCTGTGCCCCGCTCTCATCCTCCTCCTCTGTCCACCAGCTCTCATCCTCTTCCTGTGTCCCCTGCTCTCTCCCCCTCCTCTGTGCCCTGCTCTTATCCTCCTCCTCTGTGCCCCGCTCTCATCCTCTTCTGTCCACCAGCTCTCATTCTCTTGTGTCCCCTGCTCTCCCCCGCTTTCCTCCTCTCACCTGTGTCTTGTTCTCCACTCTCTTCTTCCCTTCTCTGTTCGGCAGCAGCTGGGGGGCGTGTCCTCACTTCCTGGATAATGAGCGGCCAGGACCTGATGCACGGCTGCCGGGCGGGAGACTGAGGAGGAGGTGGGTGACAGCTTCCCAGGGGCAAAGGGCAGATTTTCGGCTGCTTGACAGTGCGGGCTGTGCTGCGCCCGGCGCTGGCATTGATGGGCGCAGGGCGCTCGGCACAGAGGACGCAGGGGGCGGCTGGCGATGCGGGCCCCCTATAGGCCCGGGCCCCATCGAAGCGGCGACCCCTGCGACCGTGAATGTTACGCCACTGGTAGTAGGCTAGATATGAGTGGATAGAGCATAGTCATGGTAACGGATGAGTATATAAGGGAGTGACAGGAAGCGGTTAGCCAGTAGGCAGGTGCCGAGCAGCAAAGACAAGACCAGTACCATCAGGTCCAGGGAAGTTGTGAGGGTTAGCAGCTGACTGACAAGAGAGCCTCCCTTATTATACTAGGAAGTTACACGGGAAGGAAAGGACCCGGTGATCTCTTGAGATACAGGGATACCTGTGGTTTGGCTAAAACCAGAGTGTCAGCTCTGAGGGAGGCTGAAGATATACCCAGCGCTCCAGACAACCTGACGGGGAACACAGACTCCAGGTCTGCATTCCCACCGGAGGATTGGGAGCACAGCAGCAACAGAGAGTACCCGGCTTACCGCCCATAGAATTAGGGGGAAGCTGCTATTAGGGACCGAGCTGCCGCTCCGCAATTCACTTTAAGGAGAAACACTGAGAATAAGCCTGAAAGGACACGTAGAGGGATTGAGGAGTCTAGGAGAGGTAACCTGGCTGCAGTGGGTTCAGTATACCGGATTCAATATAGCAAAGCTGTAAAGAACTGTTTGACAGAAGAATAAGAACAGTAAACCCGGGTGAACCCTGCTACGTTGTCTGTGTCTGATTTCAGGTATGAAGAACTGTCAGTCCTCCATTTGACCCTGTCAGGAGCCATCTCCACATCATCCCCTTTCCCTGCACCACCTACAATAACCATCACAGACTTTAAGAACTACCGCACCGGGGAACCAGGCCCTACCTGCGGAGAACCGTTCCACCTAAGCTACCAAAACATCATCCCCGGAGGTTCTGCAGCAGCGGTGGTCACCCTGACCACAACCCATGGGTGGTGTCACAATTGACAAATCCCCTGTAAATAAACCCCATTTTATTGTGCGGGCCTGGGACACGGTCCGGACCAGGCCCGCCGTGACATCCCCCAGCAGAACCCCGGTCCGGCACCGAGTACCCCGTCCCAGTGGGCTCCACACACATACGCGATGTTACTTTACAGCAGCTTCGCTGTGATGAGCTGCCGTAAAGTAAGCTCGCGCGTGCGCAATGCTCATCGCGAGGTCCTCGATACACCCAATGGGTGTACCGACGTCATGATAGCCGGATATGACGCGATTAGCGTCATACTGGCTTATCCTGCAATGGAGGAGGCCGAGAAATATGCAAAAGGATTATCACGCCCATCGGGGCGTGAATAATTACACTACAGGCGGCGGCAAGAAGCCACAGGGAATGCCCTGTGTGACTTCTCAAGAGCCCAGAAGCCGCAAATGATAAGGTAATAAAAACACTTTTTGAAAGTTTCACTAAACACAATTTAAAAAAAAAAGTGATAGGTAGAATGGGTTAATTAAGGTGCATGGGCATGTATTGAAAGGCTAGAGGGTGATTTTTAGGGGTCAGGTTCCCTTTAAGAAATCACCGTTCACCGGGGAATCGCCAGAGGGTGAGAAAGTGTCTGTCTGTGGCCCCTTATTTGTGCTGTGTTTTTCTGTGCACAAACGCAGCTGCAAAAGTGATGTTTGTGAGTTTTCGTTTTTGAAAACCTGAGAAGGTTTTCATGCAGAATTTTCCTGAGCACAAATGGATCACTATTTTGGTATGTGCACATAGCCTTATTGTTGCACTAGCAGTAGACCCTGGCTTTTCCCAGGACTGTAACTAACTGTTCTTAGCTAGAACAAAATAGGATGGGTTAAATAAGTGTTGTCTCTCTCTGCTGAGATACACGGGCTACAAGTGTAATACAGGGGACTCCTGGTGTAATATAGGGTCTATGTGTGGGCACAGGCTGCAATACAGGGGATATTTAGGGCACAGGCTCTAAATACATTGGCCATGAGAAGCACAGGCTGTAAGAGTAATACTGGGGCTATGTGTGAGGACCTGGTGTAATAGAGGGGCTATATGGGGCACAAGCTCTGACATAGAGGCTATGTGAGGCTTCAAGTGTAATACAGGGGCTATGTGTGCTGTTGTAATACAGAGGCTTTATAAAGTTTCCTGTTGTAATACTGTGGACTGTGTGTGGCCTCCTGCTGTATATTAGAGGCTGTGTGCAGCTTCCTGCTGTACACTGGGGGCTGAATGTGCCCTCCTGCTGCATACTGGGGGCTGTGTGCAGGCTTCTGCTGTATATTGGGGGCTGTGGAGCCCCCTGCTGTAATACTGAAGGTTGTATGTGGCAGGAAGAATAGCAAAGACATATCTTAGTCACTTTGTGGTTAGTGTGGCTGCTGCTTCACTGAGAGTCATGCCCAGTGTCCATCATTTTCCAGAAGTCACTGAATATTTCACAGACATGTACAGTCATATGAAAAAGTTTGGGCACCCCTCTTAATCTTACTCTTTTTTTTTTTGTTTAAAATTGTTTTTTTTTGCAACAGCTATTTCAGTGTGATATATGTAATAACTGATGGACACAGTAATATTTCAGGATTGAAATGAGGTTTATTGTACTAACCGAAAATGTGAAATATGCATTATTTCAAAAACTGACAGGTGCAAAAGTATGGGCACCTCAACAGAAAAGTGACATTAATATTTAGTAGATCCACCTTTTGCAAAAATAACAGCCTCTAGTCACTTCCTGTAGCTGTTAATGAGTTCCTGGATGAATGGATTTTTGACCATTCCTCTTTACAAAACAATTCCAGTTCAGTTAAGTTTGATGGTCGCCGAGCATGGACAGCTCGCTTCAAAACATCCCACAGATGTTCAATGATATTCAAGTCTGGGGACTGGGATGGCCATTTCAGAACATTGTAATTGTTCCTCTGCATGAATGCCTAAGTAGATTTGGAGCAGTGTTTTGGATCATTGTCTTGCTGAAAGATCCATCCCCGGCGTAACTTCAACTTTGACACTGATTCTTGAACATTATTCTCAAGAATCTGCTGATACTGAGCGGAATCCATGTGAGCCTCAACTTTAACAAGATTCCCGGTGCCGTCATTGGCCACACCCCCCCAAAGCATGATGGACCCTCCCCCAAATTTGACACTGGGTAGCAAGTGTTTTTCTTGGAATGCTGTGTTGTTGTGGTGCCATGCATAACGCCTTGTTGTATGACCAAACAACTCAATCTTTGTTTCATCAGTCCACAGGACCTTCTTCCAAAATGACACTGGATTGTCCAAATGTGCTTTTGCATACCTCAGGCGACTCTGTTTGGGGCGTGCATGCAGAAACGGCTTCTTTCGCATCACTCTCCCATACAGCTTCTCCTTGTACACTGTGCGCTGTATTGTTGACCGATGCACAGTGACACCATCTGCAGCAAGATGATGCTGCAGGTCTTTGGAGGTGGTCTGTGGATTGTTCTTGACTGTTCTCACCATTCTTCTTCTCTGCCTTTCTGATATTTTTGTTAGCCTGCCACTTCTGACCTTTACAAGAACTGTCCCTGTGGTCTTCCATTTCCTTACTATGTTCCTCACAGTGGAAACTGACAGGTTAAATCTCTGAGACAACTTTTTGAATCCTTCCCCTGTACAACTATGTTGAACAATCTTTTTTTTTCAGATCATTTGAGAGCTGTTTTGAGGAGCCCATGATGCCACTCCTCAGAGAAGATGCAACTAGGAGAACAACTTGCAAGTGGACACCTGAAATAGCTTTTCTCATGACTGGATACACCGGGCTATGAAGTACAAAGCTCAATGAGGTTACCAAACCAATTTAGTGCTTCAGTAAGTCAGTAAAAAGTAGTTAGGAATTTTGTAAAGAGGAATGGTCAAAAATACCTTCATCCAGGATCCAGCAACTCATTAACAGCTACAGGAAGCGACTAGGGGCTGTTATTTTTGCAAAAGGTGGATCTACTAAATATTAATGTCACTTTTCTGTTGAGGTGCCCATACTTTTGCACCTGTCAATTTTTGAAATAATGCATATTTCACATTTTCGGTTAGTACAATAAACCTCATTTCAAACCTGAAATATTACTGTGTCCATCAGTTATTACATACCGTATATACTCGCGTATAAGCCGAGTTTTTCAGCCCAAAAATTGGGCTGAAAAGTTCCCCCCTCGGCTTATACGCGAGTCACTGTATACTGTATACACTGTATACAGTGTATACAGTATACAGGCCCGCCCCCATCAGTATACAGGCCCCCCTTGCTGCACAAACATGTAAAGGAAGACATTAGTATACTTATCACTGTCCCGCTGCCACTGTCACGCCGCCCCCATCACGCTCCTCCATCTTCATCCGTCTTCTTCCGGCTTCCTCCGGTCGGCGCAGGCATTGACGTCATTGTCTGCGCGCCAGAGGAAGCCGGAAGACGCTGGATGAAGACGGAGGAGCGCGATGACGGCGGCGGGACAGCGGCAGCGGGACAGTGATAAGTATACTAATCTCTTCCTTTACAGGATTGTGCACCAAGGGGGGCCCTGTATACTGATGGGGGGGGGCTGTATACACCTCTGGGGCTGCTGTATACTACCTCTGGGGCTGCTGTATACTACCTCTGGGGCTGCTGTATACTACCTCTGGGGCTGCTGTATACACTACTGGGGCTGCTGTATACTACCACTGGGGCTGCTGTATATACCTCTGGGGCTGTATATACCTCTGGGGCTGCTGTATACTACCTCTGGGGCTGCTATATACTACCACTGGGGCTGCTGTATACTACCACTGGGGCTGTATATACCTCTGGGGCTGCTGTATACTACCTCTGGGGCTGCTGTATACTACCACTGGGGCTGCTGTATATACCTCTGGGGCTGCTGTATACTAACCACTGGGGCTGCTGCTGTATATACCACTGGGGCTGCTGCTATATATCTCTGGGGCTGCTGTATACCACACTGCTGGGGGCTGTATACCTGTCAGTATTCCAGGTTTTCCGGCTTGCCATTTGACCATTTTGCCCTCAGTCAGCATGGAGATCATTGTTTTGTTTGCCCTTCTTCCTGTCTCGTTTGCATAAAGACCTGGCTCAGGTGAGCAATCATTGCTTGAGTATACTGGTTCTTGGTTTTCTCCAGCTCAGCTGTTCTCCTTGATCCTCTCACTTCCCTGGAGCTCTGTGAGATCCTGGTTCACCTTACAGCTCCCTGCATCGTGCTTCTGGTGCCGCTGCTTATACCTTCTGGCTCGGACATTCAAGTTTGTAAGCAACTTCCCGGTTATTATCATATGTACTGTTTGCTTTGTGGAACTTGTGTTTCATTACCTACTCGGAACTGTGTTTAAACTTGTTACCCGGTCATCCGGGTGTGGGGACCTTCTGCCACGGACATTATCTTCCGGTCGTTTCAGTACAAGGACTTGTGCTATGGACTACATGCATCTGGATTTACCTGTTTTGGACTATTGGTTTTTCGGACTGCTTCCATAAGGACTGTGCTCGATGATATATATATATTGGGGTTGTGTTATGTTGTGTGCTTTTGCTGTGTACTAAATTCACCTTTGTTTTGCTGTGTGTTATAAATACTTGCACCTAAGAACCCGTCTCTGCTCTTCATTGCCCTTAAGCGATCAGACTCCTCAAAACCTATACAATAGTATTACATTATACTCAAGCCACAAAGAGGAGTCTGCTTAGGGCAATGACGGAGACACGGGTGGAGAAGCTTTTCTCCATGGTTAACTCCTTGCAGCAGGAGATGGAGGCGGTGCAAAATAAGGTCCTGGACATGGAGAGACAGCTAGGCCATGATCACCAGGCTGTGGGTCAGGCTCTCCGAGATGTGCAAACCAGAGTGGAGGATCTGGGAAAAATACCCACACCAGCCATCAGTATGCCTAAATTACCCCCGTTTCGGTTCAGTGGCGACCGTACTCTGTTCCGTGGGTTTATCAATCAATGTATGCTGTTTTTTGATGTTCATGCTAACTATTACCGGTCAGATCGGTCAAAGGTATTATGTATAGTCATGTTGTTAACATCACGAGCACTGGCTTGGGTCAATCCCATGATTGAAAGTCACGATATCCGTTTAAATCACCTGGATAATTTCATAACAGCAATGGCGCAAATGTTTGATGACCCTAATCGCCGTACCACCGCAGAAACGGCTCTGCTTTGCCTACGGCAAGGAAAGCGTTCTGTCATTGAATATGGTACTGAATTTAAAAGGTTAGTGGTGGATGTCGATTGGGGAAATAATGCGCTGTTATCAGTGTTCAAAAAGGGACTGTCCGGTGCCATTAAGGACGAGTTAGCTCGGGCCGAGTCTCCCCAGGACTTTGAACTGTTTCTGCAACACTGCGTACGCATTGATACCCGGTTGACGGAGCGTAGACAGGAAAAGTGGGCAGCCGTAAACCGGATGACTAATTCTGCTTTCCCTCCTAGAGAGCCCGCTACTAGGAGTTCACGGGAGGCCGAAGACATTCCCATGCAAGTGGACTCATTACAACGACGGGAAAGCAACGAACGTCGCGACTACCGGCTCCGTGAGCGTTTATGCTTTTATTGTGGTCAATCTGATCATTTTTTGATTAACTGCCCAAAATGCCCTAAACGTCCAAATAAGGTTCTGGCAGCCGTAACCGAGTGTGATAACATGGACGCAGAATCCGAGATCTCTGACTCAAGTATACACCTGGATGCGGTTTTTCCTTCTGTACTAATGTCAGCTTCACCTAAGGACAATTCTACCCATTGCTCTCTTCCAATTCAGATCCAGTGGGAGGGACAGGTTATTCCTACATCTGCCATGATAGACTCCGGGGCGGGAGGTAACTTCATGGACTCTTCTTTTGCCAGGAGACACGGTATCAAGACACAACAACGAGTGTCACCGATAACCATGGAAACGGTGGACGGTTCTCCATTAGTTTCGGGACCTGTAGATCAGGAGACAGTACCTCTTAACTGTGTGATGAAACCAGGTCATCAGGAGACACTGACTTTTATGTTGATTTCTTCTCCTCACTTTCCAGTCATTTTAGGACTCCCTTGGCTGCGGTCTGAAAATCCAATCATCAATTGGGAGACAAAGGAAGTATCTTTCCATCCCCAGGCCGGCCCGACCATCAGTCAAGCAGTACCGGTAACGTACGATGAGGAGGACATTATACAGGTACCTGTTCTCCCCCCAGTCTATAAGGAGTTTACAGGTATATGCGACAAGAAAAAAGCAGACCAGCTTCCCCCGCATAGACCATACGATTGTCCCATAGACTTACTTCCAGGGGCCGAGATCCCGTTTGGTCCTGTCTACCCGTTAGCGGCTCCGGAGTTACAATCATTGAAAGACTATATCGACGAAAGTTTAGCCAAGGGATTTATTCAACCTTCATCCTCACCTGCAGGGGCTCCCATCTTTTTTGTGAAAAAGAAAGATGGGACTCTGAGACCGTGTATCGATTACCGGGAGCTTAACAAAATAACCATCCGGAACCGGTATCCGCTACCATTGATTCCCGAACTATTGGAGAGAGTACGGCAGGCCAAGATCTTCACCAAATTGGATCTCCGGGGGGCATACAACCTGCTCCGTATCCGTCCCGGAGATGAGTGGAAGACGGCATTCAGATGTCGCTATGGCCATTTTGAGTACCTTGTAATGCCTTTCGGGCTCTGTAACGCTCCCGCTGCTTTTCAACACCTGGTCAATGATATATTCAGGGATCTATTGGATCAGTTTATGGTGATATACCTGGACGATATCTTAATTTTCTCTGATTCTCTACAGGAACACCAGGAGCACGTAAAGGCTGTACTTACCCGTCTGAGAGATAACCACCTATACATCAAGCTGGAGAAATGTGAATTCCATCGCTCGCAGATCCACTTCTTAGGGTATGTTATCTCTCCTCAGGGATTAAACATGGAGTCCAGCAAGATCCAGGCGATTCTAGACTGGCCGGTACCCGGAAACATCAAGGAGGTACAACGCTTTGTCGGTTTCGCAAATTTTTACAGACGCTTCATTCGCAACTTCTCGGAGATTGTGCGTCCTATCACCTTGCTCACCAAGAAGGGGCAGAGGTTCGTATGGTCCACGCAGGCCCAGGAGGCTTTTGATCGTCTCAAGGTTTGTTTTACCTCGGCGCCCATATTGACACACCCGGATCCCGCACTCCCTTTCATTGTGGAAGTCGATGCTTCCGATAACGCACTAGGGGCTATCCTTTCACAAAGGACTGGGGACAAGGAACTCCTACACCCGTGTGCTTTCTTTTCTCGTCGGTTGTCCCCTGCAGAAAAGGAACTATAATATTGCAGATAAAGAACTGTTAGCCATTATTTCCGCGTTTAAGGAATGGAGACATCATTTGCAGGGGGCTTCACAACAAGTGGTAGTTCTCACAGACCATCGTAACCTGGAATTCCTTAAATCTGCCAGGTGCCTGTCTCCACGGCAAGCCCGGTGGAGCCTGTTCCTTAACCAGTTTAATTTTATTCTCTCGTACCGTCCAGGGTCACGTAATGGGAAAGCTGATGCCTTGTCCCGAATCCACGCTGTGGACTCCGTGCCAGGAACCCCATCCAAGACCATCCTATCAGATGCCAATTTCGTTGGAGTACTCCAGGACCGGGACCTGTGGAAGGACCTCAAGCTGGCCTATGACGGTGACGTATTCCTTGCTGCTCCACCCACTGACGTAAATCTGGTCCTTAAGAATGGTTTGTGGCTGAGGGAACGGCGTATCTATGTCCCGGAGGCTGTAAGACTTCAGGTCCTCAAATTGGTCCATGATTCAGTGTTGGCAGGTCATAGGGGGGTACAGAAGACGCAGGAGTTCTTAAGCCGTTTTTTCTGGTGGCCCACCTGCTTAAAGGATGTGAAAGACTATGTACACTCATGTGTGGTCTGTGCCCGGTGCAAAGTGCCTCGTGTTGCTCCTACAGGACTTCTTCAACCGCTACCCGTACCATCTCGCCCTTGGGGGTCTATCTCGATGGACTTCATCGTGGAGTTGCCTGACTCAGGGGGCCACAATACTATTTTGGTGGTAGTAGACCGATTGACTAAAGCGGCCCATTTCATACCATGTACCGGCCTCCCCTCCGCCGCAGAGACAGTAGATCTAGTAGTCCAGAACGTGTTTCGGTTACATGGGGTACCGGATGAGATCATCTCTGACCGGGGGGTGCAATTCACCTCCAAGTTCTGGAAGGGGTTTTGTTCTGCATTGCATATTGACGTACGTTTATCTTCTGCCTACCATCCCCAGACAAATGGACAGACGGAACGGACTAATCAAACCCTGGAGCAGTACCTGCGATGTTATGTCAGCCATCTCCAAGATGATTGGTACAAGCTGCTTCCCCTGGCAGAGTTCTCATACAACAATACGCAGAGCAGTTCCACTAAGGTAACGCCCTTTTTCGCCAACCTGGGTTATCATCCAACTATTTTACCTAGGTCGCCAGTTGCTACGTCGGTCCCAGCGGTTGGGGACAGAGTGATGGTTCTACAGCAGAATCTAGAAGTGCTAAAGGAGTCTCTGGCCTCGGCTCAAGAGCGTTACAAGAAGTCAGCGGATGTCTACCGAAGACCCGCACCCGTGTATAAGGTAGGGGATTCGGTGTGGTTATCCACGAAGAATCTGAAGTTGGGTGTTCCTTCGCGGAAATTAGGACAGAAATTCATTGGCCCTTTCAAGATTACCGGGATTGTGAGCTCTGTGGCCTGTCGGCTGAAGTTACCACGGACTCTAAAGGTACATCCTGTTTTTCATGTATCGTTATTGAAACCGGTTTTCCATAATACGTTTCAGGGGCGTGTTGTGCCTCCCCCCCCACCGGTGGTGGTTGATGGGCACGAACAGTTTGTGGTTCGGGACATCATCGACTCTCGGCTCCATAGGAATCGGCTTCAGTACCTTGTTCGTTGGCAGGGGTACTCTCCCGAGGACGATTCTTGGGAACCGGTAGGTAACATCTCCGCTCCCCAGAAAGTTGCGCAGTTCCATCGGAGGTATCCGGACAAGCCTGGTCCGGGATCGTCCTGAGGCCGTTTGTAGGGGGGGGGAGTAATGTCAGTATTCCAGGTTTTCCGGCTTGCCATTTGACCATTTTGCCCTCAGTCAGCATGGAGATCATTGTTTTGTTTGCCCTTCTTCCTGTCTCGTTTGCATAAAGACCTGGCTCAGGTGAGCAATCATTGCTTGAGTATACTGGTTCTTGGTTTTCTCCAGCTCAGCTGTTCTCCTTGATCCTCTCACTTCCCTGGAGCTCTGTGAGATCCTGGTTCACCTTACAGCTCCCTGCATCGTGCTTCTGGTGCCGCTGCTTATACCTTCTGGCTCGGACATTCAAGTTTGTAAGCAACTTCCCGGTTATTATCATATGTACTGTTTGCTTTGTGGAACTTGTGTTTCATTACCTACTCGGAACTGTGTTTAAACTTGTTACCCGGTCATCCGGGTGTGGGGACCTTCTGCCACGGACATTATCTTCCGGTCGTTTCAGTACAAGGACTTGTGCTATGGACTACATGCATCTGGATTTACCTGTTTTGGACTATTGGTTTTTCGGACTGCTTCCATAAGGACTGTGCTCGATGATATATATATATTGGGGTTGTGTTATGTTGTGTGCTTTTGCTGTGTACTAAATTCACCTTTGTTTTGCTGTGTGTTATAAATACTTGCACCTAAGAACCCGTCTCTGCTCTTCATTGCCCTTAAGCGATCAGACTCCTCAAAACCTATACAATAGTATTACAATACCTGTGCTGGGGTCCACCCTCGGCTTATACACGAGTCAATAGGTTTTCCCAGGTTTTGGGGGCAAAAGTAGGGGGGTCGGCTTATACACGGGTCGGCTTATACACGAGTATATACGGTAAGTATAAGAGGGGAGATATGTATCATCCAAATTGTTAAATTTGGTGATATGAACCCAGATGTAATGTTCCAGTATCATAAGTGCTGATAAACTTAATTGATCTTTAACAGGGCTGGGTTTTTGTGAACAGTATATACGGTATATCACACTGAAATATCTGTTGCAAAAAAACAATTAAAAAAAATAAAAAGAGTAAGATTAAGAAGGGTGCCCAAACCTTTTCATATGACTGTAGTAACACAGACGTGTCGGTATGATGTCTCAGATCAGTACTATATGGTAAGACTGACGTGTCGGTATGATGCCTCAGGTTGCTACTATATGGTAACACTGATGTGTCGGTATGATGTATGGGGTCAGTACAATATGGTAACACTGATGTGTCGGTATTATGCTTCAGGTCAGTAATATATGGTAACACTGATGTGTCGGTATAATATCTGGGGTCAGTACAATATGGTAATGTTTCGACCAGAGCTGGGGTGCGTGGGGTACTCGGTCACCGGGGCTTCTGTGTGGGATGTCACGGGTGGTCGGTATCCCCGGTGCCGTGCCCTGGCGAACAATTGTACCAGGTGTTGTTGGTAACGGTGGGGGTAAAAGGGGTTATTTACAGGGGGACGTGACGCCACCTGTAGGGTCTGGTAAGGTGGTACCAGCGCTGCCAGCCGGCCACTGAGGTGATGGAGGGGGCAGCAGTGTGTGGTACAGCTCCCCACAGGTGGAGCTTTACCTCAGGGCAGCTATGATGGTATATGAGACGGTGAGGGAGGGCAGTGATGGTAAATGGTGGTGCAGTTCTTACCCCTCTGCTGTAGATGTTGATGATGTTCAGTCCTCTGAGCTGCGGCAGGAAGAATAACAGAAACCAATTCTTGTTTAACTTTGCTTTACTCGGTACCGGCTGATGGCATAACAATACACGGTACAGTTTGGTTTAGGGTGTTGTTACCAACTCAGGATTTCTCTTAAGGAGTCTTTAGATGTTCCTTCTCTGTCTTTCAGGGTTTCTATTCTCTTTCTAGATCTTTCTGTCTTTCCCACCTTGGAAGAGCTCACCCGCCAGTCCTGCAGTCTGTGTCTAGTAGGCTTAAATTGACTATTACCGGTCCAAATGGGAACAGCAGGAACGCACAAGTTTCCCACCTGACACCGGGTTTCAGTCTTTCCTCACTAGTGTAGGACCGTCTTTTGGGCATGAGGGGTGAGGTACCTTGTGGTGCTGTCAGCAACCCGGTCTGGTTGGGCCTGCAGCTCGTCGGCTTCGCAGTCAGGGATGAACTCCTGGCTGCCTCGGTATCCGTGTCACCTGTGAACCCTCAACATGACCAGCTGGTTCCTACCAGTCTAGGTCCGTTGCCATCTGTCCTGGGCCCCCACATATAGTTGGGGTACCCTCCACTCAGCTCAGGCTGCCAGGCGTGACCACACTGTCTGCCTTCCCAACGCCGTCTGAGGTAAATTCCTAACTGTCACTCTAACTCTATCCTAAGCTCCGCCCACCACCTGTGGAACCTACCATAAAGTCAGTTTCCCCTACACTAAGTGGTGTGGTCCTAGGTGAGTGCTAAAAATAGACTCCATAAGCATTAAATCGTAACCTGGCAACTTACAAGTAAAAACACATTTTATATTCAAGTGTAATACCATTCTGTGGCGCATACCTGCAGGGGCGCCACACACCCCCTTGGTGAAACACACCCGTCCGCGGGTGTCAAACCAAACCTGGAATAAAATGCATTTTACATATAACATTTGAACATTTAAAACATTTTTATTAACAGGTGAACCAGGTAACTTTCAAACATGAAATAAAATTTTACGTTCATTTGTATTTTTC
>JARQOC010000004.1:504017013-504055946 GCA_033576535.1 Allobates femoralis
TTTTAAATATTAAATCATGAATCTCGGTCCAGAACCCCAGAATCTTCGGACATTTCCAAAAAATATGGGAAAGTGTCCCAGTATGAGTACACTCTCTCCAACAAGTCGGGGATATAGTATTATCCATGCGATTCAATTTTGATGGGGTCCAATACCATCTGGCCAAGAGCTTGAAGTAGGATTCTTGTATTGAGGCACAAAAAGTGTGTGAATACGAGAGGTTAATTGCCAAAGACAATTCATCAAGATCTATAGTGGAGTTTAATTCATTCTCCCATGCATTAATATATGATAATTTTTGGAGAGCTAAGTCTTCGTTCAGAAGTCTATAAATATAGTTAGTTGACCACAATGAAATTTTGTTTGGGTTATCAAATAATTCAGATATGGGTTTGGATAAGGAAAAGTGGGAGAGTGAGAAGGACGAGGAGGAATTTATTAACCTCCAGACTGTTCTATCCTTCCAAGTTAGTTTGAATTGCTCCTCTAGAGATCTGAAATCGGTCAGTCTATCATCAGTACATAAGTTATCAACATAATGTATTCCTCTTTCAATCCAGGGGGTTATGTCTATTCCAGGGATAATGAGATTTAAAGTTTCGAGAGGGATACGTTTAGGCGTTGAGCATGTGGATGTAGAAATAGTTTTTTGATGTAGGTATTTCCATGCAGAAATGGTGGCATGGATAGTTGGTGGGAGAGTAGAAATTTTTGTTGGCTTATGAAGGTAAGCCGCTATTAAGGCTGGAAGCGAGGAGGTGTTGGACAAGTCTCTTTCAATAGATGTCCATAGGATAGAGCCACTGGTATCTCTGAACCAACTCTGAGATAGTTTTATGATTGAAGCAAGGTAGTAATTGTAGAGGTTTGGTATTCCCAAGCCTCCTCTTTTCTTATGTCTTTCTAAGGTGAAAGCTGAGATCCTGGATCGTCCATTGCTCCAGATGAATTTCCTAAGTAGTTTTTGGAGTTTATTGAACCAGAATTTAGGAATCCGGAGGGGAATAGCTCTGGTTAAGTATATGAATTTAGGGAAAGTTTTCATCTTAAAGGCTAACACTTTACCTGTCCAAGATAGCTGAAGTTTAGATAGGTCAGATAAATCTTCTTGAAAGGAATTGAGTAAATTGGTGAAGTTAGTTTTGATTAGGTCGGAGAATGGTTTTGTCAGGCAGATACCCAAATAAGAAATTTTATCTTCCCTCCATAAGAATGGAAAGAGTTTTTTCAGGTATTTTAAAAAGGTTGTGTCCATATTATAGTGAAGAGCTTGTGATTTTTTGGAGTTTATTTTATAATGGGATATTTTTGCAAACGTTTCTATGGTGGAAGAGGTGTGGTGAAGAGATTTAAGTGGAGTAGTGAGTGATAGTAAGATATCGTCTGCGAATAAAGTGATTTTGTGATCTTGTGATTTCATGTGGATACCTCTAATTTCTTTATTTTGCCTAATTGCTGCGGCTAGGGGTTCAATTGAAAGTGCGAATAGGAGAGGGGAAAGGGGGCATCCCTGTCTGGTACCGTTGGATAGTATTATCTTTCTAGATAAAGTGTTGTTTGAATAGATCTTAGCTGATGGATTAAGGTACATAGAAGAGATAAAATTAAATATATTACCTTTTATGCCAAATTTATTAAGAGTGTGTAGAAGAAAATTCCAATTAAGCCTGTCAAATGCCTTCTCGGCATCCAGAGCCAAGAAGACAGTCGGGACTTTTGTAAGTTCTGTGTGGGACATTAAATTAATAACTCTTCTAGTGGCATCGGATGAATTTCTATTAGGAATGAATCCTACTTGATCAGTATTAACAAGTTTATTGATATATTTTTGTAATCTGGTGGCAATCAGTTTAGCTAAGATTTTTGTGTCACTGTTCAATAAGGAAATAGGTCTATAATTTTTTGTGTCTGAATTATCACCCTTGCCTTTTGGAATGACAGCTATTGTAGCTTCTAGCATTTCTAAGGGTAAATGGCCATGAGCTGCTGTATGATTTGCCAGTCGGGCTAGATAAGGGGAAATTAGATTCGAGTATATCTTGTATAGTTCATTTTGAAGTCCATCAGGTCCAGGAGATTTCCCATTTTTTAACTTCGGGAGGAGCGTTGAGATTTCAAGGAGAGAGTAGGGTGTGTTCAATTCGTCAATTTCCGAATCGGAAAGTTTGGGTAGGTCTAATGGGTCTAGAAATTGGTTAATATCTTGTAGGGATGGTATATATGTATTAGGGTCGTCCTTGAGGTTATATAAGGATTCGTAATATTTAGCGAAAGTGTTAACTATCTCTTTGGGATGGAATTTCATCTGACCTGATGCATCTTTGATTTGACAAATCCTGTTTTTCAATCTCAGTTTTTTGATTCTAGATGCAAAAAATTTTGTGGGTTTATTATCGGATTGGTAATAATTAGATTTAGATCTTTGAATCATTTTGTCATAGTCTGAGGTTAAAACAGTTCTAAGTTCAGATCTAAGTTTAAATAGGTCTTCTAGGTTATGTTTGTTGGGATTGTTAATCTGAATTTTCTCTAATGTTTGTATTTTATCTAGTAATTTTTGTGTTCTTTCCCGTTTTTGCTTGTTTAAACGTGAATTGAGTTGGATTAGTTTCCCTCTTAAGACAGCTTTGAAGGCTGACCATAGGTAGGTGATGGGCATATCTTTTGTATCATTTTCTGAGAAATAATTTTGAATGGTATTTGCAATTTCAGTTTTGTAGTGGGGATGAGAGTATAAAAAACTATTGTTCCTCCACAACTTCTCCGAATAGTTTGTTGGGGAGGAAGAAAACTCAAAGAAGATGGGAGAATGGTCTGACCACGACCTTGGGCCTATAGAAATCTTTGTAAATTTATGGAGGGAGAAGAGGTTTGAAAGTATTAGGTCAATCCTAGCGAACGAATTGTATCTACCTGAAAAGTGAGTAAACTCGATGGAGTTGGCATGGTGACACCTAAATACATCATATAATTCTGCTTTTTTTAACCATGGATTGAGAGGTTGAGTAAAGAAGCGAGATTTGGTGGAGGAGTCTAATATGGGATCCGGGACGATGTTAAAGTCCCCTACTATGATAAGTTCACCTTTTTTGTGTTTATTTATTAGTTTCATGGTTCTATTTAGAAAAGTGATGTTACTCTTATTCGGGAGGTATAAGTTGACTAGAGTGAATACTACATTGTTAATTTTACAGACTAAAATTAGGTATCTGCCATTAGGGTCTTCGAGTAACAATAGTTCTTCAAAGGTAACCGAGTTTTTGATTAAAATGGCTACACCAGCTTTTTTCTTGGGATTGGAGTAGTAAAAACATTGAAAGTTTTTGTTGACAAGCCTGATGGAATTAGATGAAGAGAATCTTGTCTCTTGTAAACAAACTATCTCAGAGTTTGATTCTTTGATCTGCTTCCATAGAAGATATCTGCGTTTGGGGGAATTGAGTCCATTGACGTTGTATGACATTATTTTAAGTGACATGGTTTGTCCCTTTTTGAGTATGTATGAGTCTCGGAATTGTATGGCATCTGATGTATTTTCTAATCATCATCTTATTGAGCGGAAAGTTTGAGTAGAAACTCAATGAAAACATAACAATGGTAAACAAAATGTTATGAGTAAATATACAATACTTCGGTAACAGCCTTATAAAAGAAAGTTTATACAAGACTAATTTGATCAACTATAACAAAAATAGCTTGTAGAAAGTTAGAATATTTAACAATTTCTAAAATTATGAAAGTATCAAGCAGGACCGTCCCAAAACGGAGGGTTCAATAGAACAACAGACCTCCTACGTGGGCTACAGGTACGGTCTATCAAGCCACAAAACACAAAATATTTTTTCAAGACATGGATTATGAAATAGTGATATTTAGCTGGCGTAGGGTATTCATACCCTCTTTGGAATTATCGATTGAGATGGAGTTATCTTTGTAAGTAAAGATAACCTTAGCCGGATTGAAACCCCATCTGTACAGGATTCCATTTTTACGAAGGGCCTCAGTGACTTCGGCAAGATTTTTCCTTTGATTTAATGTCTCTTTTGAAAGATCTATAAGAATTTTAAGTTTTTCGAAAGGTTTGGGGAGGTTCCTGTGGGTTTTCAAGTAATTCAGGAAGCGTTCCTTGGTATGGTAAAAATGGAACCTGACTATTATGTCTCTAGGAACATCAGCTTTAATAGATGGAGGTTTAATAAGTCTATGGGCTCTCACAATAGTTAGATCCAATTCAGATACATCAGGAAGTGCAGACCTGATGATTTTTTTTATATGTGTTTGAATCTGCTCAGATTTGATGTTTTCAGATATACCTCTGAATTTTATATTCATTCTCCTATCTCTATCCTCTAGTTCAGTAAGTTTTGCTCTTAGTGTTGAGGTTTTTGCATCAGAGACTTTGTTCTTTGGAGCATTGTTTGACTGAGGTATAGAGAGATTTGATGTCGTTCTCATTTTTCTCTGTTCTTATCGCTATCGATGATAGTGCTCCTTCTAGAAGATCAAACCGTCTATTCATGTCTGATCTGAATTTACCAAAGATTTCTAAAAAGAAGTCTTTATTGGGAGGTTTGTCCCTATCGGGGTCTTGTCTTAATTCAGGGTTGGAGTCTGCCCGTGCACGTTGTCTCATTGGGCTAGCCGTTGGTGTTTTAGAGTCAAAGTGCTCTGACAGTGACCCCGGGTCTGAGGGACCATGTTGGGGATAAGAATATGGCTCTATTTCTTTCCGTTTTCTACCCCCTTGAGGATTGTCAGCGAATGAGGAATCTTCCATATAGTTTTCAGCATCCTCTGACCATTGGTCTGATTTTTCAAGGGTATTGGGGGATCTCGATCTATCTCTCCTATATGTTTTTTCGGAGTTTTTACCAGGATCAGAGGGCATAGTATTTATTTTTTCCTTTGTATTTTTTATCTTTGGATTAGGCATTGTGTTTAGTTGGTAGTTGTGAATTTTACAATGAAGGGGGTAATAGGTGTGTCTTATTTTAGGTTAGTAAACCTAAGAGGTATAAATTATGGGGGAAGGAGTGGAGGGCAATCCCAAAAGAGTACGGTATTACCAAAATTTAGCCTATGAATAAGAAGTTAGTTCAAATAGTGCATAAGTAACAATAAGAGTCAACAAGAATTCTAGAGTTTGAGTATTGTAGAAGGGGTTAATAGTAGTAGGAATAAGAGGAATTAGAATCAGGTAGAAATTGTTTGGTTTTATAGATTGGAATATAAGGAGTATAGAGCGTAGAGAGGAGGTCAGTTAGGAAGTAGGGGTAAAAAGATGATTGGATTGAAGAGGTGTGGGGTAGATAGGGTAAGAGAAAAATGGAGGCGAGGAAGAAACTATTAGTAGATTAAGGGGAGTTGTTCTAACAAGAGGGTTAAATAGTAGGTAGATGGGAAAAGTAGGAAAAGGAGGGAAGAATTTAGAGCCGGGTTAGTAGTACAGGTTAATATAGATTATTTAGTACATAAATCTTATGATCAAGGATAAACAAAAACAAGAAAAAAAAGGCTGGGTCAATAACTCTGTCCCAAACACAATGAGTTCAGTAACGAACCTGGACAAATAGGGTGACAAGAATATTATAGTCTGATGACTGTGGATGAGACCAAAATCGGATGTATATAGTTTCTCGTGTAGAAACAGGTAGTTGTAAGGCAGTTGAGATGATCTTCCAGAGAGCACCACTAGAGGGGGATAAAGTTCCAAGTAGGAGAAAAAATCTTTAAAGGGAACCAACCACCTCAGATGACGTGTATAAGCTGTTAATACATGTCCCTGGACCCTATGTACACCATTGCAGCTATGTTTTTGCTAAGAATATTGATAACAGCAAACCGAAATAAACAGTTTATAAACTTACATGATTTAGTACTTGAGGGCGTCTCCCTCGGGCTTTAGTACGAGAGGGCTGTGTGTTATGCAGCCTGAGTGGCTTTCCTCCCCCTCCCTCTCTGTTTGCAGGACGTCACATTAGGGCGTGATATTATCTTGGTGTGGGCGGGCACCCAAGGCAGCTCCCGTCCGTGCACGTCTTCTCAGTGACGTCCTGCAAACAGAGAGGGAGGGGGAGGAAAGCCACTCAAGCTGCTGGAGACACAGCCCTCTCGTACTAAAGCCCGAGGGAGACGCCCTCAAGTACTAAATCATGTAAGTTTATAAACTGTTTATTTCGGTTTGCTGTTATCAATATTCTTAGCAAAAACATAGCTGCAATGGTGTACATAGGGTCCAGGGACATGTATTAACAGCTTATACACGTCATCTGAGGTGGTTGGTTCCCTTTAAGAGTTTGTAGTCTTAAGTTCTTGCAGTCAGGTATATATCTGATTTATAGGTTATGAAAGAGGAGCAGAGTTTTTCAGCTTTTTATAGTAGATTAGATATATCTTTGTCTGGAGTGTTCCTAAAGAATCTGTAGATGAATAAGTCTTTTAACTAATAAAACAATGGGTGTATTTATTAGATTCCTGGGATAGTGAAAGGTATATGCTGTATAATGGTGGTCTTTCCTCCTTTCTAACAGTTCAGAGGGGTCTCATTATAGACAGTAGAGGAAAAGATAAAGTCTCCTCCTAATGTAAAGCACTGATGTAGTGCTTCCCTGTATAGGGAAGATTTAAGATTGTGGAATTCTTCCTTCACTTTGTGCCTGCTCCAGCACTGCAGGGGCCTCAGGGAGAGCAGACCAGGGGAGGTGCAAGTGACGAGGCTCCAAACAATGACTGGGATCTCCTCACATGAAACTGTTATCTGCGTCTTATCTCTGATGCCTGGGGCCATCAGCTGTGTCTCTCTCTGGTCGGCAGGATCACAGCAGCAGGCAAGGTATGACTCACCAGCCACTTTGCTGAGGAGAGCGTCAGAGAGACAAGAGGAGTGAGCAGAGGAAGGCAGGGGGTCACACTCCCCACTCAATGCACAGCTAAGGGTGCGTTCACACCACGATTTTTAGGGAGCCGATGCTGTCCGATATAATTCGGACAGCATCGGCTCCCTTCTGATGCCTGGAATCGGGTGCCAAATAGGCACCCGATTCCGGCATAAAATCGGCGCCGGAGGCTGCAAAAAAAGAAAAAAAAAAAAAAGTTTATTCTCACCTCTCCACGAGCCCCCGCCGTCTTCCGCCATCTTCCTCTAGGCTCCCGGTGGCTCTCGCAGGCTGCCGGTGTCAGCAGAGGTGTACCTCTGCTGTACACAGGACCTGCGGTGATGTCACAGTCACGTGACCGCGGGTTCACCATTCACAATGGTGAACCCGCGGTCACATGACTGTGACATCACCGCAGGTCCTGTGTACAGCAGAGGTACACCTCTGCTGACACCGGAGCCTGCGGCAGCCTGCGGGAGCCACCGGGAGCCTAGAGGAAGATGGCGGAAGACGGCGGGGGCTCGGGGAGAGGTGAGAATAAACTTTTTTTTTTTTTCTTTTTAACCCTTGTGCTCCCAGGAGCATTTTTACTGTACTGAGCTTGCTCAGTACAGTAAAATGGGGTCCGAGGAAACATCACATATTTCCTCGGACCTTTCTCCATAGGGCCCCATGTTAGGGATCGGGTCAGATCGGATGTGCACTAAATGCCATCCGATTTGGTCCGATCCGACTCTGTCAGATTTTGCAATCGGATGAAAAAATCGTTGCAGGCAACGATTTTTTTCTCCTGAAAAAAATCGGCCAAAATCGGGCAGAATCGGATCGGACCAAATCGGATGGCATTTAGTGCACATCCGATTCGGTCCGATCCCCATAGGGATCCATAGGATCCGAAAATCGGTCCGATGCTGTCCGATTTTTTTCGGACAGCATCGGAAATACAAAAATCGTGGTGTGAAAGCACCCTAAGATGGCGACTGGCAATGTGGAGGGGGGAGATCTCCTTCTCACCTTATCACAGGCAGGCAGATCTTGGAAGATGACAGGGTAGGATCCAGGAGTGTGGATGTCACTGGTTCTCCTCAGATGAGTGGGGAAGCTGTGTGTAAACAGAAGGGATCCTTTCTCTGATGTTGATGTGTCTTCTGCTTCACAGTGAGGGCCTCACCATGAGGAGAGGCAGGATGATGCTTTAGTCTTCAGATTTCAGGGTTCAGCATGATTTCTGGAACTCCATCTCGAACATCTTATGGTTAGAGATGATGAAGTTATAAATCGATGCCTGGATGACCCATCAGGGCCAGGATTTAGAATGGATTGTGTTTTAAGGGCCAGGGAGCTCCTCAGGCAGCATCCATCTTCCGTGTATATTTTCTAGTAACGCCCATCCACAATAGAGGTCGATACACTCAATAGGCTAAGTTAGGAGACTTGTAAATTTAGCCTCAAAACGCGTGAAGAATACTGGGTCAGGAACCCCCAAAGGGGAGCTGGTGATCAGGAAGAGTCTCTCAATCTTACAGACCCTAAGTCCATTCAGTCTACAAATGCTATAAAACCAGCTAGTAGTCGATCTCCATGAGGAACAGGTACGAGGAATGAGCAGATCAGTAATAGAGGGGAAAAATAACATTGGGGAATTCAGGGGGGAGGTAGCTGGATAGCTCGACAATGGAAGAACAAAAGAGGAGGGAGACAAGAAGGGGGGGATGGGGGGGAAAGAGGAGGGAAGGGGAGTACTTTGTGTAAAAAGAGAGGGAGCTACTTGGGAAGTCAGGGGGGGGGATGGGGGAAGGGTATCCCTGAGCCGATGACCCAGACAACATGGGGCACACCCGAGTTACCGTTTTTTCGGGTTCAGAAGGGGACCTGAATTGCCAAAGGATGACTCGCCCAAATCTCCCAGGCTTCAGCCACATATCTTCTCGCATGCCCATCCATTGCCAAATAGTATTCCAGGCAGAATATAGAATTCAATTTGTCCGTCAGGTGAGACATGGAGGGAGGAGAGTTGGCCTTCCATCTAGCAGCTACACAACGTCTAGCCGCTGTCAGAACATATATGATAAGATGTCTGAGAACCAGGGGAAGAGTTTCCAACCCCATGTGGAGAACTGCTAATTGGGGCGTCAGGATCGACTGGATCCCCGTAAGGGTCTCCAGCAGACTCGAGACCATGAGCCAGAAAGGCGTCAGCCTGGGGCATCCCCACCAGGTCTCCTTTCTTGCCACAGTTTCCCCAACATAGAGAAGAAGAGCCTCCATCGGTAAATTTTGCCAGTTTTACAGGGGGAATATACCACCGCAGATGTATTTTCTTAAGGAGCTCCACGTGATTAATGCAATTGGAGGCTTTGATTACACAGTAGACTGCTCCCTCCCATTCCTCTGGCTCTGCTTTGAAGTCTAGGTCCTCTTCCCATTTTCCCATATAGCTAAGCTTAGGTGGAGTCGAAATTTCCAGGAGACCCCCATACAGTAGGGGAACGCACTTTGTGGTGTTAGGATCTGACCCAACAAAACATCGCAGAGGAGAAATCTCAGGAGGTTTAAGGTCACTGCGGCATGACTGAGATCGAAGAAAGTGTGACACGTGGCAGTATTGCAAAAAGGTATTACTCAAGGAGGGATACTTGACAATGAAATCCTTAAATGGCATCAGGCGAATACCCACACAGAGATCGCTCAAAGAACCAAGTCCCCCTTCCGACCAACGAGAGAGGCTCAGCGAGGGGATGAGCAAGCGGAAGGCCTCCAGAGGAATCTCTGATACTGGCTGCTTAGTCCAACTCCTCGTGAATCCCCCGAAAGCCCCAACAAGGCCCTAACCGTGAGCAACATGTCACCCCGGGGCAGCGCTCCCAGGGACTCCGCTACTAATAGCAATTTAAGGGAGTCTCCCATAGATTCTGATTTTTCTATGTGACGCCAGCCGCCACATTCTCCCTCCCGCCACCAGGACCTCGCCCCCTCCAGTATGATTGCTTTAAGATATGATGATACATCGGGGATTCCTATGCCCCCTTTATGTAGTTTTAGATACATAATCGTTTTCCCCACCTTAGCCGGCTTTCCTCCCCAAATAAATTTGTTGATTAAGGATTGGAGTTTTGAGATCAGTCCCAGTGGGTACCTGATCGGCAGGCACCGAAAAATATAAATTATCTTTGGAAGCCAGAGCATTCTCACTGCCTGTATCTTTGCTATCCATGTCATTGAGGCAAGGTGAAAAGTCTCAAGTGCCAGGTGTAGGCTATCCATCAACTTACGGATGTTCTGAGTAGCTATCTCTTTCGAGGGGCAGAGGAAAACCCCCAAATACGGTATACCCAAAGGGCACCATGCAAATGGGTAAATCCTCCTAAGGCGAGCCCCCTCTGCCGAGGAGACATGGACAGGAAAGATCATTGATTTGTTCATATTTAACTTGTAGTAGGATATTTCCGCAAACCTGGCAAGAGCAGCCACTATCCCCGGGAGGGAGGAAGTGGGACCCAAGGAGGAAATGATAACGTCATCAGCGTACAGGCCTACCACATGCCTCTCCCCCCTGACTGATATCCCCTCTATTGATTCATCTCCTCGGAGGGGGACCGCCAGTGGCTCCATCATGAGGGCGAAAATCAGGGGGGAGAGGGGGCAGCCCTGCCGCGTGCCGTTTGTGATCGAGAAAGCCCGGGACAGGACGCCTGCCGAAAACACCCTAGCACAAGGGTGTGTATACAGACTAAGAACTGAGGACAGGATAGGGCCTGAAAAAACAAAAGTGGAGAGGACCTCCCGTAGGTACCCCAGTGAACCCTGTCAAACGCTTTCTCCACGTCCAAAGACAGGAACACACCGGGGGCACCCTTCCTCTCCACTACCTCTATCAGGTCCAGCATCCTTCTTGTCCCATTGCGGGCCTCCCTCCCCTGTACAAATCCCACCTGGTCGGGATGAACAAGGAAGGGGATCACTTCTCCTAGTCTGTTTGCCAAAAGCTTTGAATAAATCTTGATGTCAGTGTTTAGGAGAGAGATAGGGCAGTAATGTTCCGGACGGTCTGTAGTTTTGCCCGGCTTGGGAATTGTCACTATGGTGGCCTCCATAGCTTCAATGGGGATTGTACCCCTACTCTGCCAGGTGTTAAATAGGAGAAGGAGATATGGCTCCAGAGGGGCCGCTAAGGCTTTGTAATAGTCATTTATAAACCCATCAGGGCCAGGCGCCGAGTTGTCTTTCAGAGATGAAATCACATTCTTAACTTCCAGTTGAGTAAAGGGTCTATTTAGGTTTTGCAGCACCTCAGGAGACACCGAAGGGAGTCGGAGGCTCCCCAGGAACAACCTAATGCTGTCCACGGTGGGCTGTGGAGTCGTCTTGTCATTTTTTAGATTATACAGATTTTCATAATATGAAGCAAAAACTTCCACAATTTTGGCTCAGTCTCTAACGGTATCTCCCCCTGCATCCCTCATGGAGACTGTCATTGTTTTAATATCTCTTTTTTTGAGCCTATTGGCCAAGAACCTACCTGCCCTATCCCCTGCCGCATAGTACCTGGTTTTCATTTTCCGCAGGCCGGCCTCATATTGTCTGAGGAGCAACGCTCTCAGGTTCGTTCTCAAGGTCAAGATTCGGGAAAGAAGGTGGGCAGTCGGTGCGATTTTATTTACCTTTTCAAGGGTCTGAATTTCATCCAACCATTCCTTTCTGAGTCGGTCTCTACGTTTTTTTTCAATTGCTGCTTTTTGCAAAAGGAGACCACTCAGGACCGCCTTATGGGCATACCATAATAAGTCATCTGGGACCCCTTGATTGTCATTGAGAGCAAAGTAGTCCTGGATCTTGCTCTCGATTTCAGCACCACTTCTGGGCTCACAATGAGGCCCGGTCTAAGTGCACAGCGTCGGGACATCCCCCCTCCGGACCCCAAGGCCAGCTCCAAAGTGACCAGAGCATGATCAGACCAACTAATGACCCGATCTCCGAGGCCAAGCAGGTCTCAAGAGCTGCATCATTGACCAAAAATAGGTCAATTTGGAGTAAGTACCATGCACGCTGGAGAAGAAGGAGTAGTCCCTCTCCTCCGCGTGATGGTATCTCCAAATATCATGAAGGTGGAACTCCCAGGCTAAATAGTCCAGGGAACCACCTCTCCTGGGGACCGGAGAGGAGGAGTCCAGACGCCCATCGACAACCATATTGAAATCGCCACAGATAATTAGTCTGCCCTTAGTAACTGCACGGAGTTTCCCGAACAAAGACCTAAGGAACTTAATTTGTCCCGTATTTGGTGCGTAAACATTTACAACTGTATACAAGGAGCCAGCAATTTCACAGATCAATATGAGATACCGACCCGCTGGATCCGGGATCGCCTCTTGCATCTGGAATTGAAGGGTTTGTTTCAATAAAATAGAGGCTCCTGCCTTTTTTTTGTCTGGGTGGTTAGCATGAAAAACATGGGGAAAAGCACTGTCATGTAGTCTGTGGTTAACCTCCTTTAGGAGGTGGGTTTCCTGAATACATAAGATTTCAGCGGGGGCCGATCTCACCTCCCTCCAAAGAAAAGAACGCTTTGCGGGGGAGTTCAGCCCCCCTGACGTTCAGAGATAAGATCTGAGGGACGGGAGACCAATGGTGTCGGCCTGCGCCTGCGTAAATCAGCCCAGGGATGGGAGGGGTGGGGAGGGGGTAAGGGGAGGGTGAAAGGGGAGGTTAACCAGAAGAGAGGGAAAGGAGGAGAGTAGAGAAGAAGAGATATGGTGTAGAGGGAATGGAGCTTGAGATATTGGAGGTGGAGGGGGGAAAAGGGAAACGGTCGTTGTTCACAACAAAAAGACTAACAAACAAAGATGTAAACAATAGTGCCCAATTGCATTTGGGCAGACGAGGGGGAAAATGGTTCCTTACTTATAACCAGACCCAGACCAGCACTCCCACGTCCGGTCTAGGCCTTGATTCCAAGGAACCTTGTGCCGGACTTAACAATCAAGACCGGAGCTTCAACCAGGGGAAGCAACAATAAGAAAGAGTCAAGTCCTACACCACCGACTTGCCGATGATTAGTAGAATTTCATGCAGCTCCGCCAAGTCCCGGGGATCCTCCATTCTTCCTATTGCTGTCAGTCATTTGAGGGGAGTTCGATCCAGAGGAGAGCAGTTGCCATCCTTTTAGGGTTTTGCGAAGCTGAGTGGGGGAGGGGAAGGAGTACTTCTTTCCCTGGAACTTGAAGTTAAGGGCCACAGGGGAACCCCAGCTGTAGATGATACTCTTATCTCTCAGGATTTTGCAGCTTGATGCGAAGTCACGTCTTCTGGAGAGGGTGGCAGGACAAAGGTCCTGGTAGACTGCGACTTCCCTATATTGCTCCGGTAGGGTAGCCCCAGCTCTTAGTCTGCGCAGCAAACGATCATGCACTCCCCCGCGCAGTAATCCCACCAATAAGTCACGGGCCACCTCTGCAGGCAGTTTTGGGTGTTTAGGAATACGGAAGGCCTTTTCTATCTCCAGATCAGATTCTGGGGTGTCCGGCAGCATTGCTACCAGAAAGTCCCTTGCTCTTTTGTAGGGGTCCTCCTCTCCCCCTGTCTCTGGAAGACCTCTGATCTTAACATTGTTCTTTCTTAACTGGTCTTCCAGATGGCAAAGTTTAACTGAAATGGACCCCACTTCGCTGTCTAGTGCAGCATGGCTGTCTGATAAGCCGTTGTGGGCAGCAGCAAAGTCACTGAACTTGTTTTCTAAGTGAGATGTCCTTTCAGTGAGGGCTCCCACATCCTCCCTAAGGGACCCCATGAGCCCCCTCATGTCCTCCATTATAGAGGAGCGTAGTTCTCCAGAAGAGATCTCAGCGGTCCTAGGGTCACAGGGGTCCGCTCATCACCTCCTCCCTCCCATATCTCCTTAGAGCGGGGAGAGCGGGAAGAGGACTGCTGGGGAGAAGACGCCACCGCCATCTTAGCAGGGGAGGGTCGCCGGTCTCAGCTTCAAAATAATCAGTCAGCTTACTTTCACCAGGGGGTCTCTGGGACAGCGCTCGCGGCATCACACCCGCTTCCAGAGGGGTTCTCCTTCAAGCTGGTATCAAAACCGCCGCTGTGCTGTCTGCGAGGAGTCGTTATGGCCGGTGGTGTGTGAGGAGCTCCTTCACTGTGCATCCGGCGCCATATGCAGCTAGGACACGCCCCTTAATTGTGCTAAGTTTTCCACTACACACTACCCTTACACTCCGCCCACCAGGACCTGATTGGCCCTCTATGCTAGGTGATGCATGTAGGGTATGGATCTCTGAGTTAACTGTGTTACTGCTGGGTCAGAGAATATTGCTGTGCTATCTTGGCTGCAATACCCTCCTGTGACGCACTCGGTGCGGGGCGCCACACTACCCCTTGGTGAAATACACTTGTCCCCAAGTATCGCGCTACCCAAACATTACAGCGAGATTTTTACATTTTTATAACCGTCAATAAAAGTACACTTTTATTAATAACAGGTAAACATTGGCTTTAGATGTTGCAAGCAAAAAGAAAACAGGTTAACACATTCGCGGACCCGGCGGCGGTCGGCTGTCCTTAGTTTGAGTCCAGGCTGTAGCCACCAAGTCACGGTGTTAGCGATTAAACAGGGAGAAGTCTCTTGGCACAGTTCAAACAGCAAGTCACTTATGAAGGGCAGTATTGTGCACCCGTATAGCGAACCACCCATCGTAGCATGCATGCCTCTCGTAGGTTATAATGCCCCCTCTATACAAGTCACGGTCTGGATGCCCTCTCGTCAAGTGCGACTCCACATCACGGCGCCCCACAAACACTTCCTCGATGCACGCCCTTCTCCCTGGCAAAGCCCCACCTGGTAGATAGGTTGAAGGTGCTCACTCTACCTGTCTTGCGGAGTTCATCAGGTAACGGGGGTTGGCGGCGAGCCTCCATGTTGGCGCGCATGCGAGCCCGCCACTCCTCCCTGCGGATGCGACGTACATCTTTGTCTGTGCGGTACGGAGTGTGGATAAAGTCACTGCGACGTGCAGGCTGCTGAACGGCTTGAGTTTGGTGGGCAGTCTGGATGGGCACCTGGTTGAACTGCACCGGAGAAGGCGCCGCAGCAGCACCCGACCAACACACCCGAGCAGGTCGCTCGGCCGAAGGATCCACGGTATCTCCCCAGGCAAATCCGGTGTAGAGGTCCTCAGCGGTGCTGTGGATCTCGTCGTCGTTATCATCTTCCTCTCCTTCAACGATCACATCGGGCTGCTCGGCGGGTAGAGATGTTGAATAGAATCCCTCCTGGTAGATGGGCGACTGTGCTGCATAATTCTCCTCGGGGTCGTCCTGCAGGGCTTCCAGGCTGCCTGCTTCTTCATCTGTTTTATCGGGCAGTGGCGTTTCAATCCCTAGAACCAGGTAGGCCTCCGTAGTAGCAGAGGAGGTCTCCGGTTCATGTGAGAAACGGGTAGCAGTCTCTGAGGTAGTATAGAAACTGGCTGTGGGTTCCGGAATAGGAACCAGGTGAGTATTCGCTTCTTCAGGGGAGCTGGTTGGAAGCTCCGGCTCTGGAACCGGTTCGGCGGCGGTCGTGGACCCAGGAACGGGGTAGCTGGCGGTCTCCACCGGGATCACGCAGTCTATGGTCTCCGGCGACAAAGCAGGAGAGGCGGTGGTCGTTGGTTAGGCGGTGAAACTAGTGATGTCGTCCGGTCCTAGAGTGGTTGCACCCAAGCGGCTCTGCTGCATCGCACGATGTAGTCTGCTGCCCAAGCTCACGCTCCAACTGTGGATAGTCCACTCAACGGTTTCTAGGAGCCGCACCCTGAGGTCTTGCAAAGCCTCCTGCCAGAAGTCGGGGCTGCCGTCGATGGTGAGGACCGGACCCGGACCCGGATGGCCTATGGCTGCTCTGGCCTCTTCTTCCACCTGCTGCATCAGGTCATGGAGTCTTAAGCTGGCCATCTTGTAGAAGAACCACACCCGTCTCAACGGGTAACCGTCTTGTCCGAGAGCTGGTGAAGAAGACTCTGACACTCCCACTTCCTTGGGGGTTTTTGTAGTCCAATTGTGGGAAAAAGTCTTTGGTCCGCCCCCATGGTTGTTTCGAGCAATCAGGGCGGACAATGATTTTGGCGCCTTTGCCTTGGCCCTTCCACGAAGAGGGGCGGAGGCTCACCCCTGGGCTTGCACGTGGCGGATCCTCATGGCGGGGACGGCATCTTGGGTGGGCCATCTTGGCCCAACGGTGAAAAGGCGGGAAAAGTTCTTTTTGGGACGAACAAAGTCCTTTTTGTTGAATTGAAGTCTTTTAAGCACATTATACCCGTTAAGGAACGTGCTGCTCGTATCCTGTTTGTGACGCCAAATTCTGACTCACCGCGACCGGTTCGACACATGGCAGGTGTTTTCTTCTTTCCTCGTTGTCACGGATGGACCGCGCCTGCTGCTGTGGAGGCCCGGTGGTGCAGATCAAATAGACGTCATGGATTGAACAGTTTAGGGGTTAAATTGTTTCGTGACGCCACCTATGAGAGTTTCGGTAACTGTAATGACGCTGCGGGGCCTCCGGGGGATGGAATGCAGCAAGATGGAACGCTCCCCACAGGCTGAGCTTGATCCCCGGAGCCAGGAGCTGCGCAAGATGTTCTGAGGCAGCTGCGGTTACCTTAGTATGCGATAAGCAGTTCATAAGGAAGCACGGACACTGTAAGTCTCTGTAATGGGTTCTTTACTGTAACCAGCAGGCAGTACATGGTATACAGTGACGGGTAGTGGACCGGGTGGACTCAGCAGTAATCAGTGTCCCTCAGAGATCCGCGGTGTTCCTCCATTCTAGCTAAGTTGTGTTGCCTTTGTCGCCCAGGAATGCCAGATCGGTTACAAGGAGGCTGCTTGAATGCCCTATCGGGGTATACGTTCTGGATGCTTTGGGGAGCCTTGGGTCCTTTGGTGGGTACACCGCTGGCTAGACGACTGAGTATGGCGGTGGTGGGGTGCTCCTGTAAAGCGGTCCCTCCACTCCTCTGGTTCGCATAGCAGTGCTGAACTACTACTAGCTTCGGTACCAGCAAACCGCTGTAGATGGGCACGGGATGTTTTTGCACCCGCATGTTGATGCCCGTAGTTCGGTTGTAGAAGCACCGGGAATAATGGTGCTCAACCGGGGTGATGACTATGAGATGGGCCAGGGAATTGGCCAGGGGGCCGCACGGAACTGTGCAGGCCCCCTCTCCTAGGTTGCAGAGCTGGTTGGTTAGCTCCTTCTCCTACGTTGTCTTGGAGAGTCCTTTCTTCTTAACTAATTGTGCTAGTTTTCCACCACACACTACCCTTACACTCCGCCCACCAGGACCTGATTGGCCCTCTATGCTAGGTGATGCATGTAGGGTATGGATCTCTGAGTTAACTGTGTTACTGCTGGGTCAGAGAATATTGCTGCGCTGTCTTGGCTGCAATACCCTCCTGTGATGCACTCGGTGCGGGGCGCCACACTCATGTGAAAATGAAAAAATTGAGGCCAAATGAAATTTTTTTGTGAAAAAAAAGTACTTTTTCATTTTTATGGATTAATTTGTGAAGCACCTGGGAGATCAAAGTGCTCACTATGCATCTACATAAGTTCCTTGGGGGATCTAGTTTCCAAAATGGGGTCATATTTGGAGGAGCTCCAATGTTAAGGCACACAGGGACTCTCCATACTTGACATGGTGCCCTCTAACAATTTGAATGGAAAATTAGCTCCAATTGTTAGCGACACCATGTCGCATATGGAGATCCCCTGTGTGCCTAAACATTGGAGCTCCCCCACAAGTGACCCCTTTTTGGAAATTAGACCCCCAAGGAACTTATCAAGATGCATAGTGAGCTCTTTGAACCCCCAGGTGCTTCACAAATTGATCCATAAAAATGAAAAAAGAAAATTTTTGTGAAAAAGAAAAGTACTTTTTAATTTTTACGGATTAATTTGTGAAGCACCTGGGGGTTCAAAGTGCTCACTATGCATCTAGAAAAGTTCCTTGGGGGGGTATAGTTTCCAAAATAGGGTCACTTGTGGAGGAGCTCCAATGTTCAGGCACAAAGGGACTCTCCATACATGACATGGTGTCCGCTAACAATTTGAATGTAAAATTAGCTCCAATTGTTATCGGACATCATGTCACGTATGGAGAGCTCCTGTGTGTCTAAACATTGGAGCTCCCCCACAAGTTGATCCATTTTAGAAACTACACCCCTCAAGGAACTTATCTAGATGCATAGTGAGCACTTTGAACCCCAAGGTGCTTCACAAATTAATCTGCAAAAATGAAAAAGCACTTTTTTTTCACAAAAATTTTCTTTTTTCATTTTAACGGATTCATTTGTGAAGCACCAGGGGGTTCAAAGTGCTCACTATGCATCTAGATAAGTTCCTTGAGGGATCTAGTTTTCAAAATGGGGTCACTTGTGGGGGAGCTCCAATGTTCAGGCACACAGGGGCTCTCCATACGCGACATGGTGTCCGCTAACAATTGGAGCTACCGTATATACTCGTGTATAAGCCGAGTTTTTCAGCACAAACATTGTGCTGAAAAGTGCCCCCCTCGACTTATACACGAGTCAGTGACGGCTCCCCCCCCAGTGCTATATACAGGGCCCCCGTTGGTGCCGCCGCACACCTGTGAAAGAAGAGCTTTCATACTTATCCTCCTCGCTGTCACCGCACACGCATCCTCAGCTCTCCTTCCTGCTTGTACCCGGCGTCCATCCACGTGACTGCGCACCTGTAATGATGTCATTGCTTGTGCGCGGTCACGTGGATGGACGCCGGGTACAAGCAGGAAGGAGAGCGGAGGATGCGCGTGCGGTGACAGCGAGGAGGATAAGAATGAAAGCTCTTCTTTTACAGGTGTGCGGTGGCAGCAACGGGGGCCCTGTACATAGCACAGGGGGGAGGGCTGCTGTATACTACCACAGGGGGGCCTGTACATACCACAGGGGGAGAGGGCTGCTGTATACTACCACAGGGGGGCCTGCATATACCACAGGGGGGGCTGCTGTATACTACCACAGGGGGGCCTGTATATACCACAGGGGGGGGCTGCTGTATACTACCACAGGGGGAGACTGCTGTATACTACCACAGGGGGAGACTGCTGTATACTACCACTGGGGAGACTGCTGTATACTACCACTGAGGAGACTGCTGTATACTACCACTGGGGAGGCTGCTGTATACTATCACTGGGGAGGCCTATATACCACTGGGGGGGCCTGTATATCTGTGCTGGGGTCCACCCTCGGCTTATACATGAGTCAATAGGTTTTCCCAGGTTTTGGGGGCAAAAGTAGGGGGGTCGGCTTATACACGGGTCGGCTTATACACGAGTATATACGGTAATTTTACATTCAAATTGTTAGCGGACACCATGTCGCTTATGGAAAGCCCCTGTGTGCCTGAACATTGGTGCTCACCACAAGTGACCCAATTTTGGAAACTAGACCCCTCAAGGATTATATCTAAGGATATAGTGAACAGGTGGACCCTACAGCTACTTCACAGAATTTGATAACAATAGGTCATCATATTGAACATTTTCTTTTTTTCACACAATTTCTCCCTTTTAGGGCATGTGCACAAGATCCGGAGATACTGTGTCCTGGACGTCTCCTCTCCTGCATATTTTTTTTATTATTTCTTTATTGAATTAAAAAAAAAATGACGTGGGGCTTCGCCATATTTTTGGTCCGGTCAGGTATAGCAGGCAGCTACGGGCTGCCACCAACCCCTTCTGCCTAGTTTTACCTGGCTGGAAACCAAAAACATAGGGAAGCACCTTTTTTTTTAAATTATTTCATGAAATAATAATAAAAAAAAAAAGACTTGCAGCTTCGCCAGATTTTTGGTCCAGCCAGGTACAACTAGACAGCTGGGGACTGGAATCCTCAGTGTGGGGAGGCCTAAGCTTTCTGGGCCCCCCTACTGTGAATTGCAGCCCGCAGCCACCCCAGAAAATGGCGCATTCATAGAAGCGTGGCAGACTGGGTAATAAGGGGTTAATGCCAGCTTTCTGGCAGCTGGCACTAAGCCCGAGATTCTTAAGGTCTGGCCAATATTAGACCGGGCCATTAGGAATCTCTAGTAAATTGTAAAGAAGACACAAGACAGAGAAATTTATTTTTATTAGAAAAAAAACACAAACACTACTTACCCATCTTTATTATTCTATGATGTCCGACGTAGTCCAGTGGAAGGTCTGACATAGTCCAGTGGGTGGTCCCGCGACGATTCTCAGTTTTATAGCATATGGGGGCATCCTCCATATGCTACAGTTAGGGCCAGAAATATTTGGACAGTGACACAATTTTCGTGAGTTGGGCTCTGCATGCCACCACATTGGATTTGAAATGAAACCTCTACAACAGAATTCAAGTGCAGATTGTAACGTTTAATTTGAAGGGTTGAACAAAAATATCTGATAGAAAATGTAGGAATTGTACACATTTCTTTACAAACACTCCACATTTTAGGAGGTCAAAAGTAATTGGACAAATAAACATAACCCAAACAAAATATTTTTATTTTCAATATTTTGTTGCGAATCCTTTGGAGGCAATCACTGCCTTAAGTCTGGAACCCATGGACATCACCAAACGCTGGGTTTCCTCCTTCTTAATGCTTTGCCAGGCCTTTACAGCCGCAGCCTTCAGGTCTTGCTTGTTTGTGGGTCTTTCCGTCTTAAGTCTGGATTTGAGCAAGTGAAATGCATGCTCAATTGGGTTAAGATCTGGTGATTGACTTGGCCATTGCAGAATGTTCCACTTTTTTGCACTCATGAACTCCTGGGTAGCTTTGGCTGTATGCTTGGGGTCATTGTCCATCTGTACTATGAAGTGCCGTCCAATCAACTTTGCATCATTTGGCTGAATCTGGGCTGAAAGTATATCCCGGTACACTTCAGAATTCATCCGGCTACTCTTGTCTGCTGTTATGTCATCAATAAACACAAGTGACCCAGTGCCATTGAAAGCCATGCATGCCCATGCCATCACGTTGCCTCCACCATGTTTTACAGAGGATGTGGTGTGCCTTGGATCATGTGCCGTTCCCTTTCTTCTCCAAATTTTTTCTTCCCATCATTCTGGTACAGGTTGATCTTTGTCTCATCTGTCCATAGAATACTTTTCCAGAACTGAGCTGGCTTCTTGAGGTGTTTTTCAGCAAATTTAACTCTGGCCTGTCTATTTTTGGAATTGATGAATGGTTTGCATCTAGATGTGAACCCTTTGTATTTACTGTCATGGAGTCTTCTCTTTACTGTTGACTTAGAGACAGATACACCTACTTCACTGAGAGTGTTCTGGACTTCAGTTGATGTTGTGAAAGGGTTCTTCTTCACCAAATAAAGTATGCGGCGATCATCCACCACTGTTGTCATCCGTGGATGCCCAGGCCTTTTAGAGTTCCCAAGCTCACCAGTCAATTCCTTTTTTCTAAGAATGTACCCAACTGTTGATTTTGCTACTCCAAGCATGTCTGCTATCTCTCTGATGGATTTTTTCTTTTTTTTCAGCCTCAGGATGTTCTGCTTCACCTCAATTGAGAGTTCCTTTGACCGCATGTTGTCTGGTCACAGCAACAGCTTCCAAATGCAAAACCACACACCTGGAATCCACCCCTGACCTTTTAACTACTTCATTGATTACAGGTTAACGAGGGAGACGCCTTCAGAGTTAATTGCAGCCCTTAGAGTCCATTGTCCAATTACTTTTAGTCCCTTGAAAAAGAGGAGGCTATGCATTACAGAGCTATAATTCCTAAACCCTTTCTCCGATTTGGATGTGGAAACTCTCATATTGCAGCTGGGAGTGTGCACTTTCAGCCCATATTATATATATAATTGTATTTCTGAACATGTTTTTGTAAACAGCTAAAATAACAAAACTTGTGTCACTGTCCAAATATTTCTGGCCCTAACTGTATAAGAGCAGGTACATTGCCAGGAGGGGATGACAGGTCATGAACTTAGGTCATGACAGGTCACGATCCTTGAGTCACAAGGGGTTAACTTTGGTCTTCAGGATGATCTCCAAATTAGATCACCATGAAGATCAGTCTTAAGCCCTGTGTAACCCCAGGATCCTGATAGGTCATGAACTCCGTGAGTTTATGACCCATCAAGATCCTGGGGTCACACAGGGGTTAACACTGGTGTTCATGGTGATCTGATGTGGAGACCACTATGAAGATCACAGTTAACCTCTGTGTGACCCCAGGATTCTGATAGGTCATGAACTCACTGAGACCATGATCTGTCATTCCCTGGGCCGCACACAGATAGTTAACAGTGGCGCGCACGCACACCGGGGTGCGCTCTCAGAAGAAGTGCACGCAGGAGACAGCAGATGGGAGGAGAGGCCCCCAGGATCGTGGGACTCGGGACCGGAATCAGGATAGTTGGTTGGTAAGAGTGGCAAGGGGGAGGCAGGGGGGGACTTTACTGGGGGAAGAGGGGAGGCCTGCAAACTCCATCCGATGTGATGTTTGGTCACATCGGATGAGGTTTCAGAGGCGGGGCGGCATGCGCGGACAACGGGGGAGGGGGCGGGGGGGGGGGGGTTATCTGGAGACTGGACATTGGGGGAGAGGGCGGGGGATGTCCAGAGGCTGGTGGCACACTGGAGCGGACTGCGGAGCATCAGGGGAGGTCATTTCCATACGGCCTGACATGTGTGACGTGTCAGGGTGCATAAAGAGATGCAGGGGAGGCAGCTATCCGACACCATTTTGGGATAGACTGGGGGTGGGGGTGGGAGGCAGATCTCCAGTACCATCCATCCCAAAATCTGGGGTCTTGGGGGCCTTAGGGGTTAATGGATCACTTTCATCCAACACGTGTTTTCATGTCGGTTGAAAGTGAAAGCATTTATTACTTGCGGTGACATTTTTTGTAATGTCATGACCGGAAAACTGTGTTCACCGGTCATCACATTACTGGTGCCGGTAAAAAAGCACCCAATCCATAATCTCTAGGGTCTCAGCTACCCCTGGTAGCTGAAACCCCAGAGATTTTTTATCACCGGGTGGCACTACAGGGCTTATTCCTGGCTGACGTCTACAGACAGCTAGACATAAGTACCCTTTTTTTCCAACATCTGTAGACGTAAGGTTGTCGCTATGGGGTAATTAAAGCCAAAAAAGTTACAAAATAGACAGAACTAAAAGACCCCCATTTTGTTCTGTCTATTTTGTAATTTTTTTGGCTTTATTAAACACAAGTTTTTTGCATACGTCTGCAACATCTCTTTCCTTGCTTGCTGGATACTTTTCCTCTTGGATCCTGTCCTGTGTGACCTGGGCTGAGCTACATCCAAGTTGACGCAAGTTATACAGACATCCAGTGGTGAGCTGAAGATTTTTATATTTTAATAAAAAATGATGGTATTAAACTATTCACTACCTGCCTATATAAATACATTAGCGGTTATAATTTACAACAACAAAAAAACATTTATGAGGTTTTTCTGTTCTTGAACTACATGGACTCTGCAAATATTACAGTCTACTCCAAATAGAGCCAACTTTGTATTCCAAAATGTAAATATTGCTCCTGCCATTTGTCCAAAGAGAATTTTTTGACCATATGTAAGGGTATCACTGCATTCAGAAGAAACAGGTTTCAAACTGTGGGGTCCACTTTTACGAGTTATTTCTTGGAAATACGAGAAATGTTAGGTTAGAACAACATTTCTGTGAAAAAAATCTGAACATTTTCAATACGACAACCTAATGTTATCAAATTTTGTAGAGTAGCAGTGGGTTAAAAATGCTCACCATGCCTGGATAAACTCTTTGAGGTGTGTAGTTTACAAAATGGGGTAACTTGTGGGGAGTTTCTGCTGTTTAGGCCTCCAAGCAGCCCTGGAAATGTGACAAGGTGCCTGTAAACTATTTCTGCCAACTTTGTCAAAAATCAGATATTGCTCCTTCCCTTGCGAATTCTGCAATTTGTCCTAACAGAACGTTTTGACCACATGTGGGAAAGCACACTCAGAGGAAAGTGGGTAACAGATTGTGTGGTCCACTTTGTCATGCATACTTTTTAAAAGTAAAACAATTGGGGCTAAAGCAGCATTTTAGAGGATTTGTTTTTCATCCAATTTTGTATTAGTTCCTGTGCAGAACCTGAAGGGTTAACAAATGATTTAAAACAGTTTTCATGTACTTAAGGGGTGCTGTTTTTAAAATGGTATCACTTTTGAGGCATTTCCAATGTATGACCCCTCAAAGTCCACTTAAATCTGAAGAAATTCCTAAAGAAACAAGTTTATCAATTTTCTTGAAAAGTTGATGCTAAACTCTTTTTTTTCAAAAAATCTGTTTTATTAGCAAATGTAACATCAACATATATATTACATTATGTTAAAGCGAACAAAGAACTCAAATGTCACTCAGGAATGTTACATTGACATCTACAGTGCCAACAGATCCCATCAAGAAGCCTATCAAGAAGCCATAGGCAGGAAACCACTAAGAGCAGGATACCACAAACACACCTTCACCCCATTCCACTATGGTGGAATCCCGACATTCCATGTAATTGAGTCGTGTGAATAGGCATTGAGATCAGAAAAACATATCAACTATAAATATACTGATGAGCAAGAAGAGAAAGATTACCCATAAGGTGGTATCTTACAAAGAAAAGAAGAATAGAAGAGATAGGGAAAGCTATAGTGAGAAAGGGGGCAAGAAAAGGTAAGAAAGAGAGGAGTGGTGCACACCACTTGGTGTGGAGTATCGGATTCGCTTCAAGTAGCTTACAAGGAGCAAGAAAGCCACTAAGTCAAGAGTCGAGAACAATCCGAGGTTTCTTTAAACATTATCCAACTTGTCCAGGTGCAGTAGTATTTGGATAGTTGGGTGTCAGAGAGCGCCGATGGCCTCTCCATCCTGCACAGGGAATCCATCTCCCTCACCCAATCCAAAAACGATGGTGGGGACTGTGATTTCCAATTCCTTGGAATTATGGTCCGAGCAGCTGTTAGGCAATGCCTAAGGAGGTCAACTTTAATGGTCTTGAAGGCACCAGGAATCATAGACAAAAGGCCTATATGCGGCGAGCAAGGAGTGGATTCACCTGTAATATGACAATCAACCTCAAAGACCTGGTGCCACAAGCGTAGTGTGGAAGGACAGTACCACCAAACATGTAAGAATGAACCCACCTCCTCACTGCATCTCCAACACCGATCAGATACAGATGGGAAAATCTTATGTATAGCCTGAGGGCAACGATACCAACGAGAGATCAATTTATAATTACTTACATGCCATTGCCATCTTATGGGTATATAAAAAAGACCGTTGCCAATCCTGAGCCGAGAAGATTGTTCTGAGATCCCTTTCCCATTCGTTAACGTACCACAAGGACTTTAAGTCTCCCCTAGATACCAGCATGTTATAAATACTTGAAAGCGTATGGCTGGGAGCAGAGTCTCGCAATAGGAGTGACTCAAACTCCATGGTCTCTGTCAAAAGAATGGAAAGGGGAGAGATGGACGAGAGGTAAGACCTCAATTGCAAATATTGGTACCAACATACCGGTTCATTAGGGTCTAAGGAGAACAGCTCCGCTTGAAACAGAAAGGTGGATCCCCCCAACAGGGTCTGAGCCAACCGAGTTCCCGGGTCAGACCTCCAAATCAAAAATGTAGGGGTGTGCACAGCCGGAGGAAAGCCGGGATTGTCAAACAGTGGTGTCAGAGGTCCCGGGGATGTAGATAGACCTGTTTTCTCATTCACTCTCTCCCATAGCCGCAAGGTATCTGCCGTCAGTACTGCTTTTATGGATCCAAGGTAGGGATGTCGGTGACCAATCTACTAGGTGTGCCTCCAGCATCACCCACTGTAGGGAAGCCCTCCCATGAAACCAGTCCACAATTCTTGCTATAGAAGCAGCCATGTGGTATAGACGGAAATTGGGCAAGACAATTCCTCCAATACTTTTAGGCCTATTCAGTAGGTTATAGGCTAAACGTGGCTTAGAATTACCCCACACAAAACGCCTACAAAGCAATCTCACGGTCTTGAAGAAAGTTCCTACAATGTCAATTGGAAGGGTCTGGAAGAGGTGCAAACGTTTCGGAAGGACCTCCATCTTTAAAACGTTTATCCTCCCGAACCTAGACAAGCCACAATCCTGCAGATCCCTCTGAATCCTCTGAAGGATTGGGGCATAGTTAAGGGAGAAAAATTGGGAGGGGTCAGCCGAGATCCGCACACCCAAGTATACAAAGGATGAGGAGCACCACCTAAACGGGAAAGTCTCTCTGAGTCTAGTCACCCTATCCCCGGGAACACTAATATTTAGAATCTTCGATTTAGTGAGATTAACTTTGAAGTTACTCAGACGACCGTATAAATCAAATTCTTTCAGGATCGAGGGCAAGGAGAGCTCAGGGTTAGAAACATTAACAGGTCATGCGCATACAGTGCCAGCTTGTAATGTCTATTGCACTCTGTAATCCTCCAAATATCTTGGTTAAAGCGCAACGCTACCACAAGATGTTCCATGACCAGGGTACAAAAGAGGTGAGATAGGGCACCTGCCTAGTACTGTTCAGAATAATGAACGGGTCCAAAAGAGTCCCGTTACAGCGGACCCTAGCGAAAGGGACCGTGTAAAGGGCAATGATCTTTTGAATAAACCTGGGCTCAAGATGTATCTGCTCAAGTGTCCTTCTCAAAAAGGACCAATCGACTTGATCAAACGCCTTCTCCGCATCAAACGACAGAACACAAGCCAGAATTTTCCACTTATGGATAAGGGAAATCATTAGGATAGACTTAAGAGTATTATCCCGTGCTTCCCTATGGGGTATAAAGCCCACCTGATCATTGTCTATCAGTCAGCTGAGACAGAAAAGGCGAGAGTCTGTTGGCCAAGATCTTGGAAAATAACTTAAGATCTACATTAATCAGCGAAATTGGCCGATAACTCGAGCAGACCTCCAAATTCTTCCCAGGTTTAGGAATAACCGCTATCGTCGCTTCCAGCGACTGTCCAGGGAAGGGGTGCTCGGGAGAAACATCGTTGAACACCCTGGTCATGAAAGGCAGCAATTGGGTTAAGAATGTCTGATAAAATCGTGCCGTGCACCCATCCGGGCCAGGGCTTTTGTTACTAGGGGAGGACATCACAGCGTGGGAAACCTCCTCCTGAGAGAAGGGACTTTCCAATTCAGCCACTATGGATGCTGGTAGGGTGGGCAAGGCCATCATGAGAATATAATCCGAAATGACCTCTGGCGTTTCGGTCAGGGCACTGTACCTGGGACCCCCTTCGGATGTTGCAAAGAGTTGTGTAATATTCTCGAAATACACGGGCAATAGCGTCTGGGTGGTGTACCAATTTATTTGCGGAGTCCCGAATGGACGGGATGAACTGTGTGTAGGATCCCTTGGGTGTATACGTCTGGTGAGAGGCCCCCGCATTTATCTGCAAACTCATACATGTACCGGAAGGTTCATTCCCTGTGGAAAGCATAGGTTTGTTCTAATAGCTTCCGAAGTTCCTCTCTCTTAGAATTCAACATTAGTAATGTTGCAGGTCTGGGCTCTCTCTTATGATCTTTCTCTAAAGTTTGGATTTGGTATAGCAACCACGTAATCAATGCAGACTTTTCTTTCTTCAGCCTAGCCCCTTCCTTGATGAGGACCCCCCGCAAGATGCATTTCATAGCCTCCCACTGAGTAGGGAGCAGAGTTTCATTGGATATGTGTGTTTGGGCAAACTCTGCAATGGCTTCTCGTATTCTGTCAGCTGTGACTGTATCCGTCAACAAGTTAGGATTGAGTCGCCACTGCCATTCAACCTCGGTGAGTCAGGTGGTGTCACTGTCAGGAATATAGGGGCATGGTCCGACCAAATCACGGTCCCGATCTCAGCAATGGGCTGCCAGACTAAGAGTTGATGGTGTATAAAGAGATGATCAATGCCGCTATATGAGGAGTGAAATGCCGAGAAATGTGTATAATCCTTCGTGGTGGGATGCAAGATACACCAGACATCCACCAACCGCGATGTAAACAAAGCTTACTTAAGAGACCCCAGCTGTTTAAGTGACATGCCTGACTTACCCGAGGAGGTTCCTGTCCATTACCAGGTTCAAATCACCATCGAGGAGTATCTTCCCATGGGCAAATTCACTCAGACGCTGCAGAACTCGGATGCCCATTGTGATCTGACCCCTGTTAGGAAGGTAGAGGTTAGCCAATGTTAACATATGATTATCAATCAGGAGCCTAAGAAACAGATATCTACCCTCTAATCCACCTCAACGCCTTGAGTCGAATGTGCTACTGATCTATGGATAGCGATGCTAACTCCCTTTGACCTCGACTCAGGATTGGGGGCATGATACCATGATGTAAAGTATCGGTTAGAAATGGGGGGAAAATGGCCTGTCTTCAAGTGGGTTTTGTTAGGTCCCCTGGCACCGCTCCCCAGCTCACCTCTCCCAGGTCGGCATCCTCTGCCCCTCTGCCGACCGGGCATCCAGCATCCAGGCGTACGGTGTCTCGGAGCCGTCGCCGGGTTCCCTTCCTGTCATCTGACCACCGGGCTCACACATGAGCACATTACAATGGTCGTATTCATGTGACCAATCAGCGGCGCACTAGATGCACTCCTCCCCTGTGACTCTAGGGGCCGGCACGGTCCAACCTGACACTCCCCTTGACCATTAGCTGCTTTTCCTCTGGTATATCAGGCCACCTCCACTGATGGGAGGTGCCTGATTATTGAGTCAGTTTGCTTCTGCCTTGCTGACTGTTGGTCAGGCCTTCCTTGTACTCTCCTCTGTTAGAGCCATTCCTGTTCTTCCAGCCTTGTACTCTATTTCCTGGAATCCTTGCTGTGTTCTTCCCCGGTAGCACCATTCCTGCTCTCCTAGCTTTGTAACCTGTTATCCCGGAATCCTTAGCTGTGCCGTAGCATAGGCTAACCTTACGAGCCGCCCCCCTGGTACTAGCAGCTGTGGCATTTAGACCCCCTGGGCTTGTCCCTGACAATTCCTGTATAGGGGTTGGTTAAACTAGGACCAGCTCACCCAGTGGAGTTCGGTACCACGACCCAGTGGGTCCACTCTAGGGCGCCTTCCCCCGGAAGCGTGACAGGTTTCTTGTAATAAGAGAATGCGAACCTCCATTTTTTGCATGCCATATAATATTTGTGCGCATTTTTGTGGTAAATTAAATCCTCTGACATTCAATGAAGCTAAGTTTAGTGGGGCCATGTTTACGTCGCCATGGAGAAAGAGAAGCCCTATGAGGCCAGACCCCGGCCCAAGCAAATTCTGATACGCACCGAGGAGGAAGATAGGGTAGAATAAAAGAAAAGAATGGGGAGAAAAGGGGGAACAGAAAAGGAAGGAAAGGATTCAACTAAGCCTACAAAGGAACAGGCAGGTCACCAATCCTAGGTTGGTGACAAACAGTTGCAAAAATCGCTAATAAGCGAGTCCAGCTGTACTTGAAGATAAAGTTACTCTAGTTGGGAAAGAAAGGTCAGCAATACACCGATATGACTACTAAGGGGCGATCCCACCCGTCAACCGCGCCCTCCAATAGCTAAACCTAATATGTGAGCTGGTAAGACCGCCTCTCAACTACCCCTGGTGTTCTCTAGTAGAATACTCATACACCCCCCCTTCCCCATAACAAACACCGAACCAGAGACCAAAGGTCCCCAACAGAACTATACAGTATATGTAAAGAACTACAAAACAAGCAGTAGCCCAGTTGTATCGGGAGGTACATAACATCCTAGATCTTCCAGTAGCATTCTCATTAACCACATATCACAGTGAGAAAGTGAAATAGAAAAGGAAATTCCCCTCTCTGATCAGCAAACATATAGAGCCAAAGTCTGGAGTATGTTCACTAGTCAACCAGACCCTCTCGGGTGAATCCTCTGCGACGTGACCTCTGGAGCAGATACGGGCTCACTCGGGTCCCTCCAACTCGCGGGAAGAATAAGTTTTGAGGCCAATCCGGAAGCTCTATGTCCGGCAGTCCCAGTCCACTAGTAAAGGCAGACAGGTCCTTCAAGTTTCTCAGAAGAAGGAGCCCCTGCTGATTTCTGACCTGGAGCTTGAAGGGGAAGCCCCAGGAATACGAGATAGCCCTTTCATGTAATAAGCAAGGACGGAGGGCGCAACATTTAGCCAAAGTAGCTCTGGATAAATCTTCCATCAAATGTATTTCCGCCCCATCAAAGTCTATAGAACGCTTCAAGCGGGCTCATCTCATGATCTCATCCTTCAGACGGTACTGGTGCAGCCTGCATATCACGTCTCGAGGGTTGTTCACATCGATCGGTCTAGGACGGAGTGCACAATGTGCTCTATCAAAAATTATAACAGTGTCAGGAGACCTATCCAAAAGATAGTTGAAAATATCCTGGAGGGTGGGCCCTAGGTCTGCAGGGCCAGTAGACCGCAGATCTGGATGTTTTGCCTGCGGTTTCTGTTTTCGGAGTCCTCCATCAAATAAAACAAGTGGGCCAATTGCTCCGAATGTTGCTACAGAGTCTCCTGAAAAGCCTGTTGTGATGTGGCTTGAGTGGTTGATGAGGCTTCCAGAGTTGTGACACGCTCCGCAACCTGAGACACCTCAGAGCTTAAATTTTGTATTTCTGCCCTACATAATGATTCAAGACGGGATATGTACCTCTCCATGTCCGTCTTGGTTGGCATGTCACGCATACGGGATTGCAGGTCTTTTACTGTATTTCGACTAGCATTGTGCATGGTATATGCGCTACCGTAGTTGCCGACTGAGTCCCGGACACCACATACGACTGCGATAGCCGTCCCTCTGATCCCAGTGTAAGGGTGTCAAGAGAAGGTTCTGGGCCTATGTTAGCCAAGGCTTCTGCCCCTTGCATGTGCGCAGGGTTCTGTGTACCGGGCTCCGTCATAAACTTTTGTATACCCTGCTCTCTTCCTCCTGTGGGCCTGCGTCTCGCAGGGGATGAGGATTGCTTTCTTGGCTTTGGTTTCATAGCCTAATAGGACCCGGCTGGCTCCCACTGCTCAATGGGTGGACACCAGGAATATTGAATTATACAGCAGAGTGCTTATAAGTACAGTCTAATAACAGAGGTCCCTTAGTATAGCTCTAATTGAGAGCTAGGAAGACTTATGAGAAAAAGGGCTGAATACACCAAATAATAGGAGATTTCATCCTTTAAAGAAATTACACATAGCTGCGCTCCAACGTGGTCCTGGGACAGCTGCGGCGTGTCTCCAGCCTAGGTCTTCATGTGCAACCTCTGTACACCGGTAGCGCCACAATCACAACACTGTCACAAGGAGCAGGGACCTCCCGGAGGGAAAGACAAGTCTGTGTCAGGCACCGCTAATTCTACTGTCGGTGGTCGGGGTGTCGTCACAGCAGCGGGATAATTCCAACCGCTCTTCTCACTGCACCGCGGCCATGACAGTGTGGCTCCCACGCTCAACTGCCTCGGGGGACAAGATCATTAAGCCCTGCTCACTGCCTCCACTATCCGCAAAAGGGGGATCTACGATGGCCTCTAGTCCAGCAGTGGCAATCCAGCCCGGTCAGAGTGCTGTAGGACCAGTTTCAGAGCGGCAAAGCCCCAGTGTCCGCGGAGCTCTGAGGGATTGCGTCCGCACGGCTTCATCGCTAAGCTACTCCCCCATGCTAAACGTTTAACAATTCGAACATCCATGCAAAGTAAAATTACATTTGAAAAGTTATGCCAGTGAAAAGTAGTCATTAGACAAACGTTGCTTATTATTTTGAACAGCATGTCTAACTGGAAAAGATTTTCCACTTCTCATTTCACCCCATTTCTTCTGTGCTAACTTTTCGTGAGAGTTTCCTAATATACTTCTGATATCTTCTCATGTAAGCTTATCTCTTATGGCCCCTTTACACGCAGATACAGGTGACAGGTTTTCCACAGGTAACTTACTGGTTGCAGTGAAATCATGGAGACATAGTTCCATTTGTACACAGCAACAAGATAGAGTTATGTCTCCATGATTTCACTGCAACCAGTAAGTTACCTGTGGAAAACCTGTCACCTGTAGCTGCGTGTAAAGGGGCCATTATCGTACCTTTACACGCCGCTACAGAAGGTTAGAAACAACCGGGTGTCGGAGACAAATGTATCTTGCACCGTCAAAACAACCCGAGGTGGCAGAGTGTAAATCAGGTTGTTGCCATCCGTCACTGTCGACACCTGTTTTTGAGCACTGCTCTAAAACAGCTTGGTTTCAACCCAATGGTAGCGGCGTCTAAATGAGGTACAGGAAGGTTTTTTCGTCACCTAGTTAACTCCCTGGGGCGTGACACAGCCTCCGGGAAACCGCCCCCCTTCAGCGATCATTGGTGGAAGCTCCTGCGTTACGATTGGTTGTCGCTGCATAGGGCGGCATATTTAAGGAGCTGACCAGTCACACTATACAATTGCAATAGCATCATGTATTAGCCAGCCTTCCTGCGCTGCCTGGCCAATCATGATGCTATTGCATTGTCCAATCACCATACGAGCGTCTCGTAATCCACAACTCTGGCATGCCTATGTGTTGTCCCTGCTGCCCAGGTCCGCCCATATTACCTTCTGTAGCGGCGTGTAAATGAGGTAAGGTGCTCTGCAGAAGGTAACTTGAGTACCTGGCGGTGCCTCCAGAGATAGATTAAACCTTCTGTAGAGCACTTTGTAGCGGCGTGTAAAGGCGGTATCGGGTACCGTTTGCAACCGTTGGAACGTGCTCGTGCACGTGAGACACCCGGTTGTTTCTAACCTTCCGTAGCGGCGTGTATAGGTACCATAAAGGTACCGTCACACGCGGCAATATAGCTTCCATAATGCCGCAAATGTGTGTATTTCGGCGATGTGGAAACCAGCAGAGCATTGTAAGAAACTCAGTGATGGTTACCGGAAGCGGTTGATCGCAGTTATTTTGGCTAAAGGTTGTGCAACCAAGTATTAGGCTGAGGGTGCCAATACTTTTGTCCGGCCCATTTTTGGAGTTTTGTGTGAAATGATCAATGTTTTGCTTTTTGCTTCATTCTCTTTTGTGTTTTTTCATTGAAGACAAATTAAATGAAGATAATAATACCAAAGAATTTGTGATTGCAAGCATTTTCAGGAAGAAACTGAGTATTATCTGTCAGAATTGCAGGGGTGTCAATACTTTTGGCCACAACTGTAAATACCATTATTTTCATTGTAGCTTTCATCCTTCAGAGCTGCAGACTGTATTCAGACAAACAGAGCAGGGCATGTCACTTTTGGGTGGCAGGGCTGCCTTTCTGTAAGTGATAGCAGTCTGTGCACGCATGCCCAGATCAAACTTTACTTTCCTCTGAGCCCCTAAGGCTGCTTTCACACTAGCTTTTGCATCTTCTGCATATGGTCCGCAGTGCAATGCAGATGCAAACGCAGTGACGAACGCAGTGTTAATTCTATCACCGCAGCGATGATTAACCACATGGATTGACAGAATTAGTCTCCATAGAAATCCATTGCCGGCCAGAGGGAGGAGAGACAGGAGATAGAGAGAGGAGAGATCAAGGAGAGATCGAGGAGAGATCGGAGAGAGAGGAGAGAGAATCAGATTTTAATGAATCTCTATGGGAACGCAAGCATTCGCTTGCTTGGCCTGCGGATGGCACTGCATTCCTATAGTAATACATGCATGCTTTTTGCGCTCATGGACCATTCCGTACAAAATAAGCTCTCTTGTATGCACAAAAAATGTAACAAGATGCATTTTCTGTGCGTCTGGGAGACGGTCGTTTGTACACACGCAACTGCAAGAGAAGCAGGCAGACGCAGGCACAATGCATTCCCATGATAACCATAGGAACGCTCCACACATGCGGCGCTGCACACGTTCGGCTGGCTGTATACGCAGCATTGTAAAACGCTAGTGTGAAACCGGCCTAACAGTGACATGCCCTCCTCAGTTGGTCCGATTCCAGTCTGCAGCCCAGAAAGATGAAAGCTACAATGCCAATAAAAGTATTCAAGAGTCTCTTAAAGATAAACTTACAGGAGCAGAGTAAATAGCAGAAGTATATTAGGAAAGAATTTGTTAGGAAGAGTTAGGACAAAAGAAAGGTTGTGAAATTAGTAGTGTCAGGCTGCTTTCACATCAGCGTTTTACACTGATCGCGGCAGTTGCGGTGAAAAAAACGCAACTGTCGCGATTACCGCATAGCGGCACACTTGCGGTAAGCCCCATACATTGTCTATGGGGCTTGCGGCAAGTGTGCGGCAGGTGCGGCAAGTGCCGTTTTGGCACTTGCGGCAGGTGTGGCCGTGAAAAAAATGCGGTATGCTGCGGTTTATTCGCAGCCGCACCTGCCGCAAGTGTCGATACTGCCCTTGCCGCACCTGCCACAAGCCCCATACACATTGTATGGGGCTTGCCGCAAGTGTGCCGCGATCGCGGCCGTTATGCGGTAATCGTGGCAGTTGCGTTTTTTTCACCGCAACTGCCGCGATCAGCGTAAAATGCTGATGTGAAAGCAGCCTTAAACAGATTTAAGGATATAAAAATTGGCAATTTGAAAATTGCTACATTTTTGCCAAAATTCAGTTATTTACCATAATTAAACTAAAAAAAAGACCTAATTTTACTACTAACAAAATAGAATGTGTAATGAAAAAAAATTCTCATAATCACTAGGAATCATGGAAGCATTCCAGAGTTATTACCACAAAGTAACATTGCATTCCAGAGTTATTACCACAAAGTAACATTGCATTCCAGAGTTATCACCACAAAGTAACATTGCATTCCAGAGTTATTACCACAAAGTAACATTGCATTCCAGAGTTATTACCACAAAGTAACATTGCATTCCAGAGTTATTACCACAAAGTAACATTGCATTCCAGAGTTATTACCACAAAGTAACATTGCATTCCAGAGTTATCACCACAAAGTAACATTGCATTCCAGAGTTATTACCACAAAGTAACATTGCATTCCAGAGTTATTAGCACAAAGTAACATTGCATTCCAGAGTTATTACCACAAAGTAACATTGCATTCCAAAGTTATTACCACAAAGTAACATTGCATTTCAGAGTTATTACCACAAAGTAACATTGCATTCCAGAGTTATTAGCACAAAGTAACATTGCATTCCAGAGTTATTACCACAAAGTAACATTGCATTCCAGAGTTATTACCACAAAGTAACATTGCATTCCAGAGTTATTACCACAAAGTAACATTGCATTTCAGAGTTATTACCACAAAGTAACATTGCATTCCAGAGTTATTAGCACAAAGTAACATTGCATTCCAGAGTTATTACCACAAAGTAACATTGCATTCCAGAGTTATTACCACAAAGTAACATTGCATTCCAGAGTTATTACCACAAAGTAACACGGCATTCCAGAGTTATTACCACAAAGTAACACTGCATTCCAGAGTTATTACCACAAAGTAACACTGCATTCCAGAATTATTACCACAAAGTAACATTGCATTCCAGAGTTATTACCACAAAGTAACATTGCATTCCAGAGTTATTACCACAAAGTAACATTGCATTCCAGAGTTATTAGCACAAAGTAACATTGTATTCCAGAGTTATTACCACAAAGTAACACTGCATTCCAGAGTTATTACCACAAAGTAACATTGCATTTCAGAGTTATTACCACAAAGTAACATTGCATTCCAGAGTTATTAGCACAAAGTAACATTGCATTCCAGAGTTATTACCACAAAGTAACATTGCATTCCAGAGTTATTACCACAAAGTAACATTGCATTCCAGAGTTATTACCACAAAGTAACACGGCATTCCAGAGTTATTACCACAAAGTAACACTGCATTCCAGAGTTATTACCACAAAGTAACACTGCATTCCAGAATTATTACCACAAAGTAACATTGCATTCCAGAGTTATTACCACAAAGTAACATTGCATTCCAGAGTTATTACCACAAAGTAACATTGCATTCCAGAGTTATTAGCACAAAGTAACATTGCATTCCAGAGTTATTACCACAAAGTAACACGGCATTCCAGAGTTATTACCACAAAGTAACATTGCATTCCAGAGTTATTAGCACAAAGTAACATTGCATTCCAGAGTTATTACCACAAAGTAACACTGCATTCCAGAGTTATTACCACAAAGTAACATTGCATTCCAGAGTTATTACACAAAGTAACATTGCATTCCAGAGTTATTACCACAAAGTAACATTGCATTCCAGAGTTATTACCACAAAGTAACATTGGTCAGATGTTTAAAATTTGATCAGTCATTATTGGCTCAGTCATTAAGGGGTTAAACATCCATATTCTGTGTTTTCTCAGATCCTAATGCTAAAATGTATATGTCAGTCACAGCCACTCTGACTAGTTGAGGCTGCAGCCATGTATCCCCTGTTCACAGAATTAATCAGGTTTTCATCAGCAAATTGTTAAATGGTTTACAACATTAGAAGTATTGTATAGGACTAAATACATGGCTGTTTTCTTTTAAAAACAGCCTCATCTTTGATTATTGGTTGTGAAAGATACTGAAGATCAGCTCTATTCTCTTTAAAGGGGCCGTGTTGCGATACCAGACTCCACCAAGAGTGGTGCTGTTTGTAAAAGAAAGCAGCTATGTTTTTCTAATACTGGACAGGGTGAGACACACTGATGTGGAAACTACACCCATCAGCGATGGCTCTCAAAACCAGATCACGTAGACATTGGTTTATGTGGGCTACACTGTGTGATCTCATTTGTTCATTAGAATAAGGCTATCCAATAACAAACCATAGAAACACCCCCAAATACTTCTTTCATGAAAGTGGACAAAATGGAAAATAAAGACCCGATGATGAGCACTAACAAACACTGTCAGGCAGTGATGCCCCAATCACAGTTTCCTCCCTAAATTGCACACAGTTACATTTGTGTGTACTGTACATGCCTCAGCCAATGAGATATTCATGCCAGCACTCCCCAAGCTCATACTTACTGTTGCCGAATTTGTCCAGTAGCAAAATGATTTAAAAGTTTTAGGTATTTTCTTTAACTTTTGCAGGGAAACCAGTCACTCTGAAGATTCTGTGTTTTTAGGAAGTACAGCTGATATTATACCACTGATAATAACATTGGAATACATTGCAATCCAATGACAAGAGGCCTGTACTTCCTTGGAAACCCTGATTGACCAATAGTGGTGAAATAATACAATTTTCAATATCATCTAATGACTAAAATACAGTAAATCAAGTGATCTTCTTATGATTCTCACACTGATTTCAACACTGGAAATAGAGAAGTTGCATCATGTGAGAAAAGCAATATACAGGGTGGGCCATTTATATGGATGCACCTAAATAAAAATGAATGGTTGGTGATATCAACTTCCTGCTTGGGGCACATTAGTATATGGGAGTGGGAAAACTTTTCCAGATGGGTGGTGACCATGGTGGCCATTTTGAAGTTGGTCATTTTGGATCCAACTTTATTTTTTTTAATGGAAAGAGGGTCATGTGAATTTCATAAGAAAAACAATGGTGTACTTGGTTTTAACGTAACACTATTTTTTCATGAGTTATTTACAAGTTTATGACCACTTATAAAATGTGTTCAAAGTGCTGCCCATTGTGTTGGATTGTCAATGCAACCCTCTTCTCCCACTCTTGACACACTGATAGCAACACCACAGAAGAAATGCTAGCACAGGCTTCTAGTATCTGTTGTTTCAGATGCTGCACATCTTGTATCTTCACAGCATAGACAATTGCTTTCAGATGAGTGATGAGGCAAACTTTTTTGTGAATGGTGAAGTTAACAAACAAAACCACCGCTATTGGTCTGACTCTAACCCACAGTGGATAGATCCCTCTGAGACTGTTGGAACATAAAAATTGATGGTATGGTGTGATATATGGGGTATAAAGATAGTGGGGCCATTCATCAATGGAAACCTCAATGAAACTGGATATCTGAATCATGTAGTCATTTTGTGTTATTATGGCTTATTATTGTGGCGTATTGTGTTCAAAAACCTAGACACTCTAGAGACATGGTAATATCACTGGTTCCATAACCAAATCAATGTAATAATGAGCTGTTTGAGTACATGGAATAAAAATCTAAGTTACTTACCAGTAAAGGGATTTTCCATGGCCCATTACAGCCCCACCTGAGAGAGAAAGGTTCTGCCCATCCAGGACAATAAACCCACTGAACTGAAAATGTGGCACTTCTCCTCCACATCAGTTGGTTTACAGAGCATGTGAGGACCTCCAAACATTTATTAGCTAATAGAAATAGAAAATGAATGAAATCAGTGTAGAAATCAGTCAACAGTCTTAAACCCTTCCAACCAATAAAGCAATTCATATTAAATGTGCAACAAAGGAGGAAACAAGGAGTTGAATGCAATGGTCATAAGGGCCGGGGAGTACTCAGTAGCCGGCCTGGCTGGTTCTTTGGGAGGTCACAGTGGTTGTGGTCCAGCTCCGTGGTCCTGGCCATGCAGTTAAGGGGGTATTTACATGGGATTTAGAAGTCTATTTCGTGACGCCACCTTTGGTATTCAGCCAGGGATGGCCGACGCTGCTGGTTTAGGTCTCTGCGGCAGATAGTGTGGCAACCAAAATGATATCGCTCCCCACAGGTGGAGCGGGAGCCCCGGGGCTGATGTTAGAGACAATAGCAGGAGCGGGGCTGTAGTGGTGTAGAAGGCAGCAGAACGCCGAACGAGCAGACAGACACAGTTAATGCAGTTCCTTTAACTTTACTTGCTGATTGGGCAAGGGCAACCCAGCCGGGTGCTGTGCTCTTCCAGGGCATGGCAAGGTCAGCTCCCAGGCAGTCAGAATCACTCCACCGAGACAACCTTCATAAGCATTCCCAGGTTGCTCTTTCCCTGCACTGGATTAATCTCCTTTCATGCCCTGCACCTTCGTGTACAGGGTCCCAAGCTGATGGCTGCGAGCCTTGTCGGGCGACGGCAATACGTCCACTGACCTTAGTTCTAGCCACCGTCCTGTGGATTATTCACGGAAGGTAGCCACTGCTC
>JARQOC010000004.1:504065497-504120014 GCA_033576535.1 Allobates femoralis
CTTCATGTAGCTTTATGAACCTCCGAGTAGTATCCTACAGCCCAAGAACTGACGTACTTCTCTGACGGGTAGATGGATCTGGTCATTCCTTTATATGAAGGTGTATCTTGTCTGGTGTCTGGTGCCACTCTTTTGCACTGACCACAATGCTGAGATTACATAATTTTGGTTTCAGCAGATGAAATTTTGATGGCTGTCAGCTTTATCCAACTTGGACAATACTTCAGATACCTTGCTAGATGTTAGTAGCTGATGCTTCTTCATGGTATCTGAGTATACTCTTATCCATGTCATAGGCCAATACAAACGTAGAGTAACACCGTGTGAAGTATTGTGCCAAGCAACACTCCATCAATCTTGGAACGTTCCGGATGCATTGCAGAGGTCCAAATGGCAAGCTCGTTAACTTTTATCCCAAAACCCAACAGGCCGTGTGGGTGTTGTGAACGCGGTCTTTAGGCAATGGAGACCTGCCAAATACCCACTAGCAAGATCTAGGGTTGAATAGTAATTAGCAGTCTTTAATGCAGCAAGTGACTCTTCTATACGGGGGTAACGTATTTCAAAAAGAGTAATAGGTATTTGTGTGAGCGCTGGGGAATCAACCGGCACCAAGGCTATTATGAATAGTTACCTCTCGGCTTTATTTGTACAATAAAAAGGCAGGGTCCTTTAGGCCACAACGCGTTTCTACGCTCTCCAAGCGTCTTCCTCAAGTGGATTCCACTTGAGGAAGACACTTGAAGAGCGTAGAAACGCGTTGTGGCCTAAAAGAGCACAACAAGCACAGGTGAGGTTCCCATTCAAATAACCTGCCCCCGATGACAATTACAGAGTGGCGCAACAATATTACCTTCTTTGTCATACGGGGGTAACGGGTAAGCATCTTTATGTGTAATGCGATTTGTCTGTAATCTACACACATTTTCATACTGCCGTCTTTCTTTTTAACTAGGACTAATGAAGCTGCCCAGGGACTGCAACTATCTCTTATGACCCCTGCGTCCTTCATGTCCTGCAACATCTCTTTAATTATAATTCAATTTTAACAATTTTAGATAAATTCAGCTCCAGAGCAATAGTAGAGAAAAATCCAATGGACCCTGATAGTGCAATAAACTGGTAAGATTGATAACAACTGAGTTCAGCCTAAATAAAAATAAGAGACAACACATTAACTCAGTTTACTATACCCACAGGTGGAAATTAGTGGGGAGAGCACAGCTACATCCTGCTCTGTTACTTGAAGACGGACAAGTTTACTTATACCATATTTTATCATATGAATTAAGCATATTGTTCACTGTTGATTTTAAGTAATTGTATTAAATAAATCTGAATAATTTTGAATAAACTTCCCTAAGAAAGGGTTAATAGCAACTTGAGTTTTTAAAATTAGACTAAGCGCTGAGCCCATCCCACCTCTTTTTGTTTTACAAAAATTGATGGTATGGTGTGGTATATGGGGTACAAAGATAGTGGGGCCATTTTTCATCAATGGAAACCTCAATGCCACTGGATATCTGAAATTGCTACATGATGATGTGTTGCCCTTTTTATGCACTAAAGATGGTACGTTCACTGAGTTTTTCCAATAAGATGGTGCACCACCACATTATAGGTGTCAGGTCCGAGCATTCCTACATGAACAGTTTCCTGGAAGGTGGATTGGTCATCTCCCGATCTGACCCCCTTAGACTTTTATCTTTGGGGTCATCTGAAGGCAGTTGTCTATGTTGTGAAGATACGAGATGTTCAGCATACGAGATGTGCAACAGATACTGGAAGCCTGTGCTAGCATTTCTTCTGCGGTGTTGCTATCAGTGTGTCAAGAGTGGGAGAAGAGGGTTGCATTGACAATCCAACACAATGGCCAGCACTTTGAACACATTTTATAAGTGGTCATAAACTTGTAAATAACTAATGAAAGAATAAAGGTACGTTAAAACCAAGCACACTATTGTTTTTTTATGAAATTCTCAATAAGTTTGATGTGTTACATGATTCTCTTTCCATTGAAAAAAATAGTTGGATCCAAAATAGCCGACTTCAAAATGGCCACCATGGTCACAACCCATCTGGAAAAGTTTAACCCCTCCCATATACTAATGTGCCACAAACAGGAAGTTGAAATCACCAACCATTCCCATTTTACTTAGGTGTATCCATATAAATGGCCCACCCTGTACATTGTTGATGGATAGCCGTATGCACTTATCAGGACACCATCAGCAGCACTGAAGACATGTTCTAAGAGTATGCTGGCTGCTGGGCACGACAAAATCTCCAAGGCATGATTGGTGAGCTCAGGCCACTTTTTCAGTTTTGAAGCCCAAAATGCACAAGGCCCAGTTCCAGAGTCATGACATCAATATTGAGCTGTAGATATTCCTCCACCATCCTGTCTAGGCATTACCCATGTGTCAGATTTATCCTTTCTTCAGGCATTGCAAAGAAAGGTTTACAAAAACTGACAAATGACTCCCAGAAATGGCTGGTAACTGATACCCTGCTGCTGGTAACGTTTCTCTGCTGACGATGGCTAGACATTCCCTGGGTTGGAAGTGTAGAACTGCGATATGCACTATGTCCACCACTGGCGCTTTGGGGAAAAGCAGTCCTCAGGTTGTCTAAATCTACTTTTGATACTCCTGCATGTATGCATCCCTTTCCTTGGTGGGAAGCATTTGACCAAGTTTAGTTTTAGGATCTAACAGTGTGGCAACCCAGTAGTCTGCATTACTCTGAATCCTAACAATCTGCGGATCATGTTGTGCAGCAAGAAGGCTCTCATGTGTCTCGCGCATCCAGGAGGCATAGGTTCTTGTTGTGTTGGTGGCGGTGGGGTAACATTCCCTCTTGGTTCCTCCGTCCTCTCCTGCAAACCTCGCACAACAGAAACTTGACCAAAATCTCCCTCATCTGCTGAGTGTTCCATCAACATCGCCTCTTCCTCCTCCATTTCTTCCTCACCTCCTGCACCTTCACAAACTGTTTGGCTGCAACCGTGAGCTCTCGTCAATCCCTCTCCTCCACCCTCCAATACCACCCACTTCTGTGCTGATGACAGTCCAGACCTTTCAGATCTTGTTATCCATTCTGCATATGCCTCCTCCTGTACCACTTCCTCTTGGATCACCGCCTGACTCCGTATACTGGTCAAAGATTGCTCCATCATGTAGGTGACCAGAATAGCCATACTGATAACGGCATCGTCATCACTAAACATCTTGGTCGCCATTTCAAAACTGTGCAGAAGGGTACAAAGGTCCTTAATCTGTGATCACTCCAGTAGTGTGATTTGCCCCATCTCAGGATTGCATTAGCCCAGGATGTACATCATGACATACAGCATCAGAGCTCTTCGCTGCTGCCATAGTCGCTGCAACATGTGCAGAGTGGAATTCCATCAGGCCGCTAACCGGCAGTCCGAATGACCTCTGTAGTGATGCAAATCATTGGGCCGTGGGGTGCAAACGGTCGAAGTAAGCACAGAGCGACTGTTCCCTGTGCAGCAGCACATCTAGGCCTGTATAGTGGGCAGTGGGCTAGAAATTGCTTGATGACTAGGTTCAGGACATGAGCCATGCAAGGTACATGTGTCACCTTGCTCCGGAGAAGGACTGTACTCAGGTTTGCAGCGTTTTCACACATGTTCTTGCCTGGCTGCAGGTTCTGTGGAGACAGCTATTGATGAAACTCTGTCTCCAAAGCTGACCACAACTCCTCAACTGCCTGACTCACATTTCCTAGGCATTTTAACGTTAAGACAGCCTGATGCCGTTGAGCCCTGCTGACAGTGTAGTAAGGTGTGCTTGATTCCTTATGCACATTTAGAACGCGTGTCACATTCCCAGAGAGCTTTTGGATGCAGGTGGAGGCCCTAGAGGAGGTGGAGGAGGCAGAAGCAGTGGAGGAACTGCTAAATACAAAAGTTTTACTCACAGACTGTGGGGATGGCAAGACTTGTACAGCAGCCCCTTCCCCTGCCGCCACCAGTGTCCCAGTGCCCAGCCAGCAACATGTTCTCAAACCACACGATCAACGATCAGCCAACCTGGTATATCGTTGTGTTTGACACCGCGATAACGATGAAGTTTACGACTTCGCCCATTCACAGCAATGAGCAGGGATCGTTCGTTGGGTTGCACGGAATGATACCTGCTCACAATATCGTTGGTGCATCGTCCACGATAACTAGACATGTGACATCTCACCAGTGACATCAAAATGATGTCTGAACAACTGCGTGCCCACGAGATCGTTGCTGATATCGTTCCAACATCGTGCCGTGTAACAGGGCCTTTACAAAGATTTTGTGCATTGCGGCAGATCCGTTCTTCCTCCTAACTCAGTGAAGCTTTGGAGCTAACTTCTGATTTCCAGGCTATAGTATGCGTGAACAGCTCTGCAGACTCAGCATTCTGTGTTGACCCACAGTCAGTTGGGTGGCTGGAGACTTGTGACACCTGTGAGGACTGTACTGTGTATCCTGCTGAAGTTGAGGTGGAGAAGAGGCCACTTGAAGGAGCACTCGATATCCTTTGTAGCACCTGTTCTTTCTGGGCCTCATCTACAAGTCAAACCGGTGTGCTGCTGTCTAAGAAAGAGATCATACCAGACTCTCCACTAAACAAAGTTTACATTTTTCTTTGCCCTAAAGGCAGTGTTTGTTGAGCAGAGCTTTCGGATACTTTACCACCTACCCCATGGACACCAAGCGTTTTCCCCTTACCACCATGACTATTCCCCTATGACCACGGCTTTTACCACTCATATTTGATAATAACAGATTTGCAAGTCACTTGTTGTAAGCAAAATAAATCTGGGGATGTGAATGCAGCCAACCAGATTTGCCAAGGTTCTAGGCAAAAAATGTGGTTGATGCCTGGATGTGGCACTTAAAGGCTTTTGGAACAGATTTCACAAGCACCACTGCTCCACAGGAAATTTGACAAAAACACTGCTACTAATCTCTAACTATAGTTTGGTGCCTGAAGGATGTGGGCACTTAGCAGAAGTGGCACAAAATGCCTCGCAGAACAGGGTTGGTGCAAATGATCAGAAACAGACCACTGCACCGTAGCTGGCTTGCCACATACTGGTACTAAGTCCTAACAAAAGTTTGGTGCCTGGAGGATGTGGGCATGGACGGAAGTGGCACAAAATACCTGTGAGCGCAGGGTTAGTGCAGATGATCAGACACAGACCACTATACCACAGCTGACTTGCCAAAAACAGTGGTACTAAGCCCTAAAAAGGGCTGTTTAAGGAATGAGTCACTAAGCCTACCATCTATCGCTCTCTCTTTAAAGAAATAGAATCGCTAGCTAGCTATCTAAATCACACACACAGGATCAGCAGTGTCAGCAGTGCAGCATCGAGACTGTCACTGAGCTCCAACACTGAGAAAATGGCGATGAGGAGACATGGCTGGCTCTTATATGACAAGGACATGTGACATACCCAGCCAATGACAGAAGCCCTTGTGTGAAAAAAATGCAATTTGCTTTATGGGTGCTTATTGGATGCTAGACTGGACCACCCACAATAAGTGCGGTACAGAAAAAAAAATTGGAGACCTACACTTATCTCAGGTATATTATCTGCCTGAAGACCCAGACACATATCCCCCCTCCCTCCTGCCCTCTATGCTAGATACTGAAACTCTGAAAGCGTAGAACAGAAACATTAGTGCAAATGCACTAATGCTTTTGGACAGTGTATCTCCGGACCAGAGCATGTAGCCCCGCCCACCAGAATAGTGTATGCGTTCCAATGATCACATGATGTGTACCTGTGGCCCGCAAGCAGGAAATACTTTATCTTGAAAGAAGAAAAAAGGCACTCACCCAATTGTCTTTTAGTCACTAAAGGACTGCTCTATTCCACATTAAGGTACTGGGTGCAAGGGAGGGGGTAGAGGAGGTGCGGACAAGCAGGAAATACATCATCTTTACACCGATAACATGATCTAAAGCTAGATTCCAGTTAGCTATGATCATGGGACAGTGCTGGAACTTCCCCAGACTCCGAAACTGATTACTAGGACTCAAATTAAAACAATTAAAATTTTCTATAATTAGACACATTTAGAGATAGAAATCCTTAATCTTTCTATATAGGCAGATATTTTTGGAAAGACATATATCCACAGGATCACAATAGAATAAACAGAGGTTATGATGAACCACTATTAAAGAGACATGGCCCTTACCGGGTGTTTCCTATCTCAATTAGGCATATAGTGGGTTTATTTATCAAACTAGCTGTGAGCCCGATGCAAATGCATCGGGATTCTAGAACGTGCATTAATTTGATTATAGTAGTTATAGCTATTAGCCTGATACAAATGCATCGGGTGTCTAGAATATGTTTATTGTTTTTTTTAAAGATTTTTAAATAATAATCGCATCATCAATAGCAATAATATTAGCAATAGCATTATTATTAGCAGTAATAGCAGTATTAATAGCATTATTAGCAGTATTATGAGCATTAATAACAGTATTAATAGCATTAATAGCAGTATTAATAGCATTAAGAGCAGTATTAATAGGAGTAATAGCATTATGAATAGCATTAATAGCATTAGTATGTGCATTAATAATAGCATTAATAGCATAAATAATAGCATTAATAGCATTAGTATTAGCATTAATAGCATTAATAATAGCATTAATAGCAATATTATTTGCATTAATAGCATTATTATTACCATTGATAGCATAATTATTAGCATTAATAGCATTATTAATAGCAATAATAGTACTAATAATAGTATTATTATTAGTATTAATAGCATTATTACCAAAAATAGCATTAATAATAGCGTTAATAGCATTATTATGAGGAGTAATAGCATTATTAGCATTAATAACATTATTAATAGCATTAATAGAATTAAAAATAGCATTAATAGCATTATTAATAGCATTAATAGCATGATTATTAGCCTTAATAGCATTAATAGCATTAATATTAGCATTAATAGCATTAATAACATTATTAATAACATTAATAGCATTATTAATAGCATTAATAGCATAAATAATAGAATTAATAGCATAAATAATCACATTAATAGCATTAGTATTAGCATAAAGAGCATTAATAGCAATATTATTAGCATTAATAGCATTTTGAATAGCATAAATAGCATGATTATTAGCCTTAATAGCATTATTAATAGCATTAATAGGATTATTATTAGCATTATTAGCATTAATATTAGCATTAATAGCATAATTATTAGCATTAATAGCATTATTATTAGCACTAATAGCATTATTAATAGCATTAATAGCATTAATAATAGAATTAATAGCATTAATATTAGCATTAATAATAGCATTAATAGCATTATTAATAGCATTAATAGCATGATTATTAGCCTTAATAGTATTAATAATATCATTAATAGCATTATTAGCATTATTAGCATTAATATTAGCATTAATAGCATAATTAGTAGCATTTATAGAATTATTATTAGCAGTAATAGCATTAATAGCATTAATATTACCATTAATAGCATTAATATTAGCATTAATAGCATTAATAGCATAATTAATAGCACTAATAGCATTATTAATAGCATTAATAGCATTAATAATATAATTAATAGCATTAATATTAGCATTAATAACATTAATAGCATTATTAATAGCATGAATAGCATGATTATTAGCCTTAATAGCATTAATAATAGCATTATTAGCATTATTATTAGCATTATTAGCATTAATATTACCATTAATAGCATAATTATTAGCATTAATAGCATTATTATTAGCACTAATAGCATTATTAATAGCAATATTAGCATTAATAATAGCATTAATAGCATTATTAATAGCATGATTATTAGCCTTAATAGTATTAATAATAGCATTAATAGCATTATTATTAGCATTATTAGCATTAATATTAGCATTAATAGCATAATTAGTAGCATTTATAGAATTATTATTAGCAGTAATAGCATTAATAGCATTAATATTACCATTAATAGCATTAATATTAGCATTAATAGCATAATTAATAGCATTAATAGCATTATTAATAGCATTAATAGCATTATTAATTGCAAGAATAGCATTATTAATAGCATTAATAGCATTAGTAATAGCATTAATAGCATAAATAATAGCATTAATAAAATTAATAGCAATATTATTAGCATTAATAGCATTAAGAATAGCATTAATAGCATGATTATTAGCCTTAATAGCATTAATATTAGCATTAATAGCATTATTAATAGCATTAATAGCATAAATAATAGAATTAATAGCATAGATAATTGCATTAATAGCATTAGTATTAGCATAAAGAGCATTAATAGCAATATTATTAGCATTAATAGCATTAATATTAGCATTAATAGCATAATTAATAGCATTAATAGCATTATTAATAGCATTATTAATTGCAAGAATAGCATTATTAATAGCATTAATAGCATTAGTAATAGCATTAATAGCATAAATAATAGCATTAATAAAATTAATAGCAATATTATTAGCATTAATAGCATTAAGAATAGCATAAATAGCATGATTATTAGCCTTAATAGCATTAATAATAGCACAAATAGCATTATTATTAGCATTATTAGCATTAATAGCATAATTATTAGCATTAATAGCATTATTAGCAATAGCATTAATAATAGCATTAATAACATGATTAATAGCATTAGTAGTAGCATTAATAGCAGTATTAATAGCATTATTATTAGCATTAACAGCATTATTATTAGCATTAATAGCATTAATAATAGCATTAATAACATTATTAATAGCATTAATAGCATTATTGGTAGCATTAATAGCAGTATTAATAGCATTATTAGCAGTATTATTAGCATTAATAGCATTATTATTAGCATTAATAGCATTATTAATAGCATTAATAACATTATTAATATCATGAATAGCATTATTAGTAGCATTAATAGCAGTATTCATAGCATTAATATCATTATTATTAGCATTTTTATTTTATAGTGTAATTATTGTGATGTGTATGATTGTATATTAATGTGATAGTAAGTGAGAGAATTTTTAGCATTGAGAAAGATGTCTGAATGAAGCTGGAATGTGATTGGCCATAGTAAAATAGTAGAATTGATTTTTCCCATTGATAAAAATGTATGAATGAGCCTTGAATGTGATTGGTTGCTGTGTATGTGAATGTGATTGGTGCATTTTGGATCCGTGGGCGGGGCTTCCAGAAACTCGCGGCGGCCATCTTTAATCGTTAGTCAGCGGAGCGGACCGAACATCCAGGACCTGGAGCTCGCTGAAGGAAGAAAGAAGACCCCCGAGGCCGGAGGAAGAGGATGCCTGGGCCGGATGGAAGACTCGTGGCCCGGGCTGAAGGAAGAGGACGCCTGGGCCGGATGGAAGACTCGTGGCCCGGGCTGAAGGAAGAGGACGCCTGGGCCGGATGGAAGACTGGACCTGACGAATCAGATGTCATGAAGACAGGTAAGAGATCGATGGCGTCGGGGCTGTGCGGACATTGTGGGGGGGCTGTGCGGACATTGTGGGGGGGCTGTGCGGACATTGTGGGGGGGGGGGCTGTTTGGAAATTGTGGGGGGGGCTGTTTGGACATTGTGGGGGGGGCTGTGTTGACATTGTGGGGGGGGCTGTTTGGACATTGTGGGGGGGGGCTGTTTGGACATTTTAGGGGGGGCTGTGTGGACATTGTGGGGGGGGCTGTTTGGACATGGTGGGGGGGGCTTTTTGGACATGGTGGGGGGGGCTGTTTGGACATTGTGGGGGGGGCTGTTTGGACATTGTGGGGGGGGGCTGTTTGGACATTTTAGGGGGGGCTGTGTGGACATGGTGGGGGGGGGCTTTTTGGACATGGTGGGGGGGTTGTGTGGGACATTGTGGGGGGGGGGCTGTGTGGACATTGTGGGGGGGGGCTGTTTGGACATTGTGGGGGGGGGCTGTTTGGACATTTTAGGGGGGCTGTGTGGACATTGTGGGGGCTGTTTGGACATGGTGGGGGGGGCTGTTTGGACATTGTGGGGGGGGGCTGTGTTGACATTGTGGGGGGGGCTGTGTGGACATTGTGGAGGGGGGCTGTTTGGACATTGTGGGGGGGGTTGTGTGGACATTGTGGGGGGGGCTGTTTGGACATTGTGGGGGGGGTGTGTGAGGACATTTTGGGGGGGGGTGTGTGGACATTTGGGGGGGTGTGAGGACATATTGGGGGTGTTGGGTTGTGTGGAGATTTTGGGGGGGTGTGAGGTTATTTTGGGGGGTGTTGAGGACATATTGGGGGGATTTTGGGGGGGTGAGGACATATTGGGGTGGTTTGGGGGGGGGAGGACATTAATGGGGGGGTGCGAGGACATATTGGGGGGGTTTGGGGGGGGATGAGGACATATTGTGGGGGGGTGTGAGGACATATTGGGGGTTTGGGGGTGTGTGCGACATATTTTGGGGGGTGTGGTGTGGACATTTTTGGGGGGGTGAGGACATTTTGGGGGGGTTGTGGTGAGGACATTTTGGGGGGGGTTTGAGGACATTTTGGGGGGTGTGTGAGGACATATTGGGGGGGTGTGCGGACATTTTGGGGGGGTGTGAGGACATTTGGGGGGGTTGTGAGGACATTTTGGGGGGTGTGGGACATTATTGGGGGGTGGTGTGAGGACATATTGGGGGGTGTGAGGAATTTGGGGGTTGTGTGAGGACATATTGGGGGGGTGTGAGGACATATTGGGGGGGTTGTGTGAGGACATTTTGGGGGGGTGTGAGGACATTTTGGGGGTGTGTGAGGACATTTGGGGGGGGTAGGAATGTGGGGTGTGGGACATTTTGGGGGGTGGTGTGGTGAGGACATTTTTGGGGGGGTGTGAGGACATTTGTGGGGGGTGTGTGAGGACATTTGGGGGGGTGTGAGGACATTTGGGGGGGGTGTGTGAGGACATTTTGGGGGGGTGTGAGGACATTTTGGGGGGGTGTGAGGACATTTTGGGGGGGTGTGAGGACATTTTGGGGGGTGTGAGGACATTTTGGGGGTGTGTGAAGACATATTGGGGGGGTGTGAGGACATTTTGGGGGGGTGTGAGGACATTGTGGGGGGGGGCTGTTTGGACATTTTAGGGGGGGCTGTGTGGACATGGTGGGGGGGGCTTTTTGGACATGGTGGGGGGGGTTGTGTGGACATTGTGGGGGGGGCTGTGGGACATTGTGGGGGGGGCTGTTTGGACATTGTGGGGGGGGTTGTGTGGACATTGTGGGGGGGGCTGTTTGGAAATTGTGGGGGGGGCTGTTTGGACATTGTGGGGGTGGGCTGTGTGGACATTGTGGGGGGGGGCTGTGTTGACATTGTGGGGGGGGCTGTTTGGACATTGTGGGGGGGCTGTTTGGACATTTTAGGGGGGGCTGTGTGGACATTGTGGGGGGGGGCTGTTTGGATATGGTGGGGGGGGGCTGTTTGGACATGGTGGGGGGGGCTGTTTGGACATTGTGGGGGGGGCTGTTTGGACATTGTGGGGGGGGCTGTTTGGACATTTTAGGGGGGGGCTGTGTGGACATTGTGGGGGGGGCTGTTTGGACATGGTGGGGGGGGCTGTTTGGACATGTGGGGGGGGCTGTTTGGACATTGTGGGGGGGGCTGTTTGGACATTGTGGGGGGGGCTGTGTTGACATTGTGGGGGGGCTGTTTGGACATGGTGGGGGGGGCTGTTTGGACATGGTGGGGGGGCTGTTTGGACATTGTGGGGGGGGCTGTTTGGACATTGTGGGGGGGGGCTGTGTTGACATTGTGGGGGGGGCTGTGTGGACATTGTGGAGGGGGGCTGTTTGGACATTGTGGGGGGGTGTTGTGTGGACATTGTGGGGGGGGCTGTTTGGACATTGTGGGGGGGTGTTGGGACATTTGGGGGGGGTGTGTGAGGACATTTTGTGGGGGGTGTTTGGGACATTTGGGGGGGTGTGTGGGATATTTTGGGGGGGGTGTGAGGATATTTGGGGGGGGGGGTGGACATTTGGGGGGTTTGGGGGGTGGGTGGGACATATTGGGGTGGTTTGGGGGGGGGTGAGGACATATTGTGGGGGGGTGTGGGGACATTTGGGGGGGTTTGGGGGTGTTGGACATATTTTGGGGGGGTGTGAGGAATTTTGGGGGGGTGTGAGGACATTTTGGGGGGGGTGTGAGGACATTTTGGGGGGGGGTTTGAGGACATATTGTGGGGGGGTGTGAGGACATATTGGGGGGGTGTGAGGACATTTTGGGGGGTGTGTGGAGGACATTTTGGGGGGGTGTGGAGGACATTTTGGGGGGTTGTGGTGAGGACATATTGGGGGGGTGTGGACTTTGGGGTGTGAGGACATTTTGGGGGGTGGTGTGAGGACATATTTGGGGGGGTGTGTGAGGACATATTGGGGGGGTGGGTGTGAGGACATTTTGGGGGTGTGTGAGGACATTTTGGGGGGGTGTGAGGACATTTTGGGGGGGGTGTGAGGACATTTTGGGGGGGGTGTGAGGACATTTTGGGGGTGAGTGAGGACATTTTGGGGGGGTGTGGGGACATTTTGGGGGGGTGTGTGTGAGGACATTTGGGGGGGTGTGGGACATTTGGGGGGTGTGTGAGGACATTTTGGGGGGGTGTGAGGACATTTTGGGGTGGTGTGGAGGACATTTTGGGGGGGTGTGAGGACATTTTGGGGGGGTGTGAGGACATTTTGGGGGGGTGTGAAGACATATTGGGGGGGTGTGTGAGGACATTTTGGGGGGGTGTGAGGACATATTGGGGGGCACAGTTTCTTTTGAGCGGACCTGAATGGAAACTGTGTCATTTGAAAAGACACAGTTTTCATTCTGGTCCGCTCTGAATCGCGGCTCAGGCAGCGACTCGCAATGGCCTCGCGGCCATTGCTCGCGCTACATGAGCGGTAAATCGCTAACTTTGTGGCCGAGCCTCTGGTTCGATTTTCGGCCAGCGACTCGCAATGGCCGCTTCGCGGCCATTGCTCGCACTCAGCCAGCGACTCGCAATGGCCTCGCGGCCATTGCTCGCGCAGGCCAACGACTCGCATTGCCCGCTACGCGGGCAATGCTTCGCTCGTGGTGACGTCACAGAGTGACAAAGCCACGGTCTTTTCGGGGTCCGACACGGAAGTGCCTACGGCAATTATATAGTAGATAAGTGAGTGCTAGGCAACCAGAATTAAATGAAGACGGAGAGATAATGTTTTACTTACAAACAACATCCAAAAGTGAGTTGTTCATTCATCCATCAGGTTGAACACATTTAAACTGATAGATCCATCTGGTTTCTTTTTGCAAAAGGACTTTGTCCAAATCACCATGTCTAGGGGAGGGAGGGACCACCTCTAGGACCCTAAAGTTGAGGTATTTTGGTTCACTATTATGGAATAACTGGACATGGCGGGATATAGGGGTATCCCTGCGATTTAGTATATCGCCCAGATGTTCACCTACCCGTTTTCTCAACTCCCTAATAGTTTTCCCAATATAGTTAAGGGGGCAAGTACAGGTGATGAGGTATATCACACCCTTAGTACTACAATTTGCAAACAGATTCTTTACTTGGCGTGATCAACGGACAGACCTTACAATGTCCGTACCTAAAGGTCCCTATTGTCCTTCTTTCATCTAACCAGGTGGGATATTTACTGGACTTTAATGGTCTTTCAGGGCTGGCCCACAACATTCTTTTATTAAGACGTTGATCACTTGGTATGGTTAATGTGCAGGTCTTTACAGCCTTACTTTTTGAGTACCTTAAAGTATAGTATTTATATTAACATCTACTCCTGGTAGTTTATTTTATTAATATTAAATTTACTTTTTCACATGTTTCTCTAGTACAACTTCTTACAATAGATCTGAAATGTCCTGAATTTTATATTTGGAAAGAAAAAAGCCCCTATGTCATCAATTTCTAATGGTGCTATCATGTAGGTACGCATCACCTTATGGCCTTACCCATCAATCAAAATTATACACCAACAATATTATTACTATCCTCTAGTATGCACTAGCCTACTTCGCCTGAGCAGTCACCTCTATTTGATTTTGGACTCTTTATAACAGTATTATCTGCAGTTGCTTTCATCTATTCTATAAGGTTACCAATAGTCAAGTACTGTTATGATTGGTAATGTTTGAAAACTTGGTGAGTCGACTATATGGAATGTATATACTCATTTTTGCAATCTCTTTCCAGGTGAAATACTTTTCTCCCTTGCTTCTGATGAACCCTGTCACCATAGGAGGGAAACGCGTCAAGTTCACAGAGAATTTTAAATTATCCGGAAATCACTGTTTACCGAAAAAACAGCAGCTAAACCTAATGTTGAGACCAAAAATCCTGAGTTAAGTGGACTCTTATGAGGTTTCTTCATTTCTGTTTTCATCTATGTATCAGTCTAGGGGCACCCTAGGGAGAGATGTCGAGGTATGGGGGCACCCTCTGCCTAAGGTGTGAATCCTCCATTGGCAGGTAGGGCTGATCTTAGGGCAAACTAGACCCTTTCCCTGTTGATGCTGTAATAAGGAAATTGATTTTTCCAAATGTGTTTTTGTCTGTTTGGATCCTTTTAATATAAATTTATACAATAAAGTTGTTTAATTTTATCAAAAAATGTAAAGTCTGGTATTACTCTTATAGCTACTTTACCAATTAATACCTTTTATATAAAAACACTATATTTTACTAATGTTTTTTGTCATCGAAAGCAGTTCCGAACATTTGCAGAATTTCCCGACTTTTAAGAAAAACGGTCGACTTTGATGTGTCGAATCGAATTGGCCGGGTTCTTGCTGAATTTGAAATTAGTGAACATGTTCCAGCAAAATTCGCTCATTACTATTGCTGAGTCTCTTGAGATTTATGCATCCACTTATTTTCCACGTTTTTTCTCTTCCTGAATATAGGCGAGAAAAGAAAATCACATATCTGCTTTGTCTCATTGACTAACATTGGTCATAGTGCAATATAAAATGTTCTCGCATTGTATTAGTCTTTATATGCTTGTGTGGGCGAGGCCTAAGGGGCATTCCATTCTCACGCTCGATTCTTTCATCTGTTACAAGGGGATTTCCAAACCTTAGCAGGGAACGCTCTACTTCTTTTATTCTTTTTATAATATTCTTCTGGATATAGGGTCTCGCAAAGTGGCTTACTCCATTTCTTATGCACCATTGTATGTACACATTTTTCCCAGACTATACTGATTTTAGTCCATTTTTCTCTTTATTTGTCCCATCTTTCAATTTTTTTCATTAATAGTTTTTGAAATCCTTCCTTATTATCTTTACTTTAACCTTAATTGTTCATCCATCATCACAAGCATGCTTTCACTCTGATACCACAATGTATTCAAATTTATTTAATAATAATTTCAATTCTACATATAGTTTTTCATGTATTTCAATGTTTACTTTTATACCTCTGTTGCATGGTGACTTCCTTTTTCTCCCTCAAGACTTTTTCTCGATATGTTTTGTTTTTTTTTTATCTACAGTTGTGCTCAAAAGTTTACATGCCCCAGCAGATTTTTTTTTTTTTTTGAGAAAATAGGAATGATAGCACAAAAACTTTTTTCCACTCATGTCTAATGGTTGGGTGTAGCCATTTATTGTCAAACTACTGTGTTTTCTCTTTTTAAATCATAATAACAACCAAAAACATCCAAGTGACCCTGATCAAAAGCTCAAATACCCTGGTGATTTTTGGCCTGGTAACGTGCACAGAAGTTGACACAAATGGGTTTGAATGACTAATAAAGGTAACTTGTCGTTTGGCTAGAAACTCTTTGAATCATCATAATTTATCCCATAGTGAGCAGAAAGCCATTCATGGATAAAAACAGATGAAAGATATTGTGATAAAACAGGCTGATAAGGGTGGGAACGTGGTCCTTTGGCCTACTTACTTATATGAAGCTGAGGCTTGTAGGCAACTAAATAATTCAGCCTGCTATAAACTCCTCGAATACAACCCCTTAAAGATTACAATTATCAGGTAGAACTTAAAAATCTTCTTGACGTGGGTTTGGAAAACTCTCTCATTTCACCTACAATGAGAGAGGCACTTCTACCAGACTTTCCAGTTACCCGGATGCTGTATTTCTTGCCAAAGGTTCACAAAGACTCCCTAAACCCGCCAGGGAGACCTATAGTCTCAGGGAGCCTAACTGCAGATTTGTAGACTTCTATCTACAATATTGTGTGGAGACCTTGCCCTCATTTACCAGAGATACCAACGATACTGTAAGACAACTTCAGGGAGTCATACTCATGGACGATATGTGGCTGGTGACATGTGACGTGGCGTTCTTAAACACGTCGATCTGGCATGACCACGGGATGGCTGCAGCAAATTACTTTTTGCAGACCACTAATTTAAATGGTGAATTATCGATTTTGTTCTCTCGATGTTGCATTTTGCTTTGACACATAATTTTTTTGTCTTTAGGGACCACCCCTTTCTACAGCTCCAAGGTACAACAATGGGCGCAACATGTGCACCTTCGTACGCTAATTTGTTCCTGGGGCTGTGGGAGGGGGAGACTGTCTTTAGGACTGAGGGATACAATGCAGTCATCTCGTGGTAACATTATATCGATGATATACTTCTCGTCTAAAAAACTCTATCCCAATAGGCCAATTCCTTAGGATTAGGCGTATTTGTTCTGATGACATCACTTTCAGTAAACAAGCGGAGAATCTCAGCTTACGCGTCACAGAAATAGGATATCATGAAACTGATATCAAAAGGGGCTATTTTACAGCTACTGGTTCTGATAGAGGAACGCATCTATCACAGCAACCCAAAGAGAGAAAGAACATCCCCTATGGTGACAATAAAGTAAGATTCATCACTACTTTTAATCCTCAGTAGTCGGCCATTCGGAACATAGTGAAGAAACATTGGCCTATCTTATAGACAGACAATGATTTGAAGCAAAGCTTGAATTCTCAGCCACAATTTGCATGGTGCCATTCACAAAATCTGGGAGACATGCTGACTCATAGTCATTATGCAGCTCCAACTAGGCAGATTTTTCTGAGCTCAAATGGCCCTCTTGGGGTTCATACCCAAATGGTCGTTGGTGTATATGTAAATTTACTCCTAGAACTAGATCATTTACTGATTCTGCAGAGGATCGTGAGTATAAAATTGTGCATCACGTCACCTGCAATACTGAATCAGTAGTCTATCATGCCACATGTCCCTGTGGCCTCATTTATATAGGAATGACCACAAGACCCTTGAAGATGAGATTACAGGAGTATATTAGAGACATCTGCAACGCGGCCAAATGTGATGATGTGGAAACTTTAAAAACCATTCCACGACACTTCCATGACAAACATAATTGTAATCCTAAAGGATTGAAATTTTGTGGAATTGACGGGGTATATACCAGTACACGGGGGAGGGCAGACATTAATCGGAAGCTCCTTCAAAAAGAAACCCGATGGATGGTATCCATTGATACCATCACACCTAAGGTTTATGCTATCCTTGCAATATTTTAATTATTTTGCCTTTTTCTCCACGTTTTAGATCCATCTTTTTCACTAGTCTATGCAGCTTAAGATTTGAGTATTTAGCACATATGGTTCAATTGGATCAAGATTGGAGTTCCCTCTCCACTTGGATAAATGACTGAAGAATTGGTATAGCAATGCCCTGCTTCAAGCCTGAAAAGTGATATACTTTCCTGATTACAGCTACGTGCCGTGCATTGTTTTTGCTTTTAAACATCTCTCTTTACCAAATTCTATTTAACACTGTTTATTGTATATCATATGATAGTGGTGGTGGCAGTTAGAACATCAATAATGTCTACTGACTGTTTTGACTATGGGTTGACTGTGAGCACCTATTCTCTGTGTAACTGCATAATTGCCATCCACCACTTAGCTATACTGTATCCTTGCGATCTAATCCTTGAGTATTTATCTATCTTTGAATATTTTGCTCGGGTACCTCAGGATGTCACTTTTGAAGTTGTTTGTTATTTGATTAAACGTTCCATTTCAAGCACTGATATATACAATGTTGTGCTCTTGGTGGCGCCGCTACGCGTGCGCTCCCCCGCTACGTGCCGGTGGCCTGGTTGCCTGGATGCGGAGACGCTTGGGAGGAGGCCACGCCTCTTCCTGCGCGTCGCTGGCGTCCAGTTGGCCCGGCCCTCAGGTGACGTGAAGCGGTGGATCACGCTGGGTTGGCGTGCACAATGTAAAGCCGTCACCATGGCAGTGTATCCACGCGCTGCCAGCCTTATTTCTATCTCCGGGCATTGGACCAGGTGACTCTGTCCTGGCAGCGCGGTATGCTTGCCGATCTGGCGATCAATATGTTCCCATTATTTGGAAATATATAGACTTATTTATATTAGTGCTTGGAAACCCTTGACTATTCGTAAGAGTTAGTACAGATGATATACATAAACATAGACATCACCATGATAACACATTGTGTACCCACTTATGGGCTGCATTTTGAGGTGATCACATGACGTAAATGGGAGATGATTTCACCAGATTTGCTGGTAGCCAGGTGTTTTTAATTTTGATAGAGACCCATGGGGTTCAAGGGCGCGATATATAAGGAAGTTAGTTTGGCATTACCGTACCACACCTCCTGACGAAGTCTTTTAGTGACAAAACGTACGTCGAGGTGGGCTAGGTGTGCAGCTCCATACCGGCTTTCTTTTCAAGAGCTATACACCATGGCACACCATGGCACCATGCGCTCTTTATATTTAGATGCAGACACTTATCCACTAACAAGATAGACTGAAGAGAATCTTTTCTCTTGGTCACTTGTAGTAGCTGCAGCCAGTTTTTTCAATATTTTACATGGTGTCTTTCTCTGAAGTACTAGCATTGCCAGGCTTATACAGTGCTGATGTATTTTTTCATCATATATCAAGCCCATTATTTTGGTCTGTTGCTCTGTATAACAATATAAAGAATTGGAATGAATAAGGTTTCTGTTTTTGGATTACCTCATGACATGTCTTCTTTCCTAACAGGGTGTAAGATCTGTACCATAAAATTGTTTTTTTTGTGTATCATCTCCAAATAGATCTGTATATTTTATTACCCACCACTTTCTTAATAATTTTCTAAGTAAAGCTTATCATATTTTTGCATATTATTACGTAGTTGGTGTTTTTCTAGTGATGCTCATACAATAGACCCTCACTGGATTTTGGGTAAATTGTGACCTGTTTGCTTGTAATCAGTGTGTGTGCATAAAAGCTGAGTGAGCTTCTGGGATCCAGACAGACTCTTGCATCTTCCATCCAGCCACTGACGTTTCTGGATTGTGAGTCATGGGGAAAGCAAAAGAATTGTCAAATGATCTATGGGAAAAGACAGTGGAACTGTATAAAACAGGAAAGAGATACAAAATGATATCCTAGGAATTGATAATTCCAGTCAGCAGTGTTCAAACTGTGATTAACAAATGGAAAATCAGGGGCTCTGTAAAAACCAAACCACGATCAGGTATACCAACAAAAATTTTGGCCACAACTACCAGGAAGATTGTTCAGGATGCAAAGAAAAACCCAGAAATAAGATCAGCTGAAATACAGGACTCACTGAAAACTAGAGGTGTGTCTGTTTCAAGATGCACAATAAGGAGACATTTGAAGAAAAATGGGCTTCATGGTTGAGTCGCCAGAAGAAACCCAGTACTGCACAAATGCCACAAAGTATCTTGCTTACAGCACAAAGACAAGCCTCCCAAACTTTTAGAGTAAGGTTACTTGGAGTGATGAGACCAAAATCTAACTTTTTGGCCACAACCATAAAAGTTACATTTAGAGAGATGTCAACAAGGCTTATGATGAAAATAACATCATTCCTACTTTAAAGTACAGAGGTGGATCCCTGATGATGTAGGGATGTGTGAGGCACAAAGGCACAGGAAACTTGGTCAAAGTTGAAGGAGAGATTAATGCAGCACATTATCACCAAATGCTGGAGGCAAATTTGCACTCCTCAGCCTGGAAGCTGCGCATGGAACATACTTGGACATTCCAACATGAGAGCAATCCAAAACACAAGACCAAGTCAACCTGTCATTGGCTACAGCAGAACAATGTGAAGGTTCTGGAGGGGCCATCTCAGTCTACTGACCTCAATATCATTGAGATACTCAGGGGAGAGCTCAAGCCTGCAGTTCATGCAAGAAAGTCCTGGAATTTACAGGAACTGGAGGCTTTTTGCCAAGAAGAATGCACAGCTTTACCATCTGAGAAAATAAAGAGCCTCATCCACAACTACCACAAAAGACTGTGATTGATGTTAGAGGGGGCAATACATGGTATTAAAAATTGGGGTCATTTGGATGTTTTTGGTTGTCAGTGTGATTTAAAAAGAGAAAACACAGTAGTTTGACAATAAATGGCTTCACCCAACCACTAACCATGAGTGGAAAAAGGTTTTTGTGTTACCATTCATATTCTATGAAAAAAGGCCAAGAAAGCAAAAAATCTGCTGGCGTATGTATTATTGATACTGACAACTGGAAATCACTCACTATCATGGCCATGTGACTTCCTATTTTGGTGGTTCTTTCATTGCATACCCTATTTAAGTCTAGTATTAGGCAGCTATGTCTCTAACATGTGGTTTGTCCTGATAAAGAAGTCAGATGACTTTGAAACGTGATGATGATAAACTGCAATAATTCATCCCGTCTCCTGGCAATTCTTAGGGATCACCTTCAATATCACTGAAAATCTACATATTCCCTTCTTGCATTACTGCATTTTTTTAACTCATGCACTGCAGGAAATGATAATTGCTCTTTATTCTTTGTTGTGTGGCACTCAACTTTACCACGTGAGCATCTCCATGCACCCTCAATGTCCCTCTTTATCGGATAAATCGTTATTGTGCTTTTCATTCCCCAGCATATTCCTGTGTATCTTTATTATTTGGGTCAGAATTAATACGATACCAGATTTATATGTTTTTGGGGGTTTGCTACTTTTGCACACTAAAGAATGTTTTACTTCAAAAAGTTTGTTTTTGCATTACCATATTTTGAAAGCTGTACCTTGTTTACATTTCTGCCGATTGAGAATTGAGCTGAGTTATGACTGGTTCTTTGTGAGGCAAGATAACATTTTCAGTGATACCATAGTTCATTACATGAATTTTTGATAGTGTTTTATTCTGTTTTTTGTACCACTAGATGATGAAAAATACACGCTTTCATCATGTTTATTATTTTTTTTTACTTTTTCCCACTAAAAGAATTAAACACGCAGTTGTATAATCATTAGTCTAATGCACAATAATCATCATGTGTTGCAATGCATTGGACCTGACCCTGCTGCCCTGACTGGATACCTGTTCAATCCTGCTTATGCCTGGGCTTAACTGACCACCACTGCCTGTTAGACCTAGATGACTTCCAATTGACATGACAACAACCAGTAATCTGCAATTGTGTCACAGAAAGGCCAGTGGCATGACAGAGGTAGTCCCCTTCCTCTTAAAACCTTCTAAATACTGTGGTCGCTATTGACTGCTGCATTTATAGAGTTAAACAGGATGTAACAACGCTGTAATTGGAGGTTGCTTGACTGTCAGTTAATACAATCTCCTGGTGGTTATATTCTGCGCACAGTCATGCATGATCATCATAGTGTACCTGTACACCATATTGTGGGAGCAACGTCTCCATTATGATGTACAGTTAAGACAAACCGTCTGGAAAGGGTTTATGACTCTAGTAAGCTGAATTATTAAAAAAAAAAATATATATATATGAATATTTAGCTCTCAGACTAGCACCACTTTTCTGCTCTCAGTCCTTTTTGCTCGCACTGGTCTCCTGACATACCCGCGTCAAGACAATTAGTGGTCATTGATCGGCTGCAAGCTTCAGGTTTCCGTCTAAGTGAAGAAACATTTTTCTTCCACTTGGACAGAGGCCCACCAGTATGATGGGTCTTCAGTATTGTAAGCTTGGAAAACCTTTTAATGCCTAGTCTAAGGATACTCAACACCAGTCTTTTTGGAAAGGTAGCAATGTTGTATTACGTGGATGCAGATAGTTGGTCAAATCCAGCATCTCAGCTAAATTAGCTATAATAGAGCCTTATACACCTTGTTGTAAAGGACTTCACATTGGTGAGAATGGTGATGAATTATTCTGTTACGTACTAAAGACTTTTTAGTTTATTGGACTTTACAGTATCTTTACAAAAAAGCATTCAAAATAATCTGAAAAGTACAAGCTCTTTATTTGCATACTCAGATCTGCGCCATGGAGAGAGCTGCGTAATGGGACTTTAAATGAGGTCCTGCATTTATGTATGTTACAGTGAAGGAAATAATTATTTGATACCTTGCGGATTTTGTAAGTTTGCCCACTGACAAAAACAAAACATTCTATACTTTCAAGGGTAGGTTAAATTTAACAGTGAGAGATAGAATATCAAAAATAAAATCCACATAATCGCATAGTCTAAATTATATAAATTAATTTGCATTTTGTGCATTTTGAAGAGAGAAATAAGTGTTTTATCCCCTACCAACCATTAGGAGTTCTGGCTCCTATAGACCAGTTAGACGCTCCTAATAAACTCTTTACCTGCATTAAAGACAGCGGTCTTAAATTGTCACCTGTATAAAAGTATAAAAGACTCCTGTCCACACACTCAATTAACCAGTCAGATTCTAACCTCTACAAAATGGGCAAGACCAAAGAGCTTTTTAAAGATGTCAGGGAAAAGATCCTAGACCTGCACAAGACTTGAATGGGCTAAAAATCCATAAGTAAGACGCTGGGTGAGGAGACAACTGTTGGTGCAATAGTAAGAAAATGGAAGAAATACAAAATTAGTGTCAATTGACATCAGTTTTGGGTTCCATGAAAAATCTCACCTCATTGGGCATCCAAGATCATGAGGAAGGTGAAAGATCAGCCTACAACTACATGGGAGGAACATATTAATGATCTCAAGGTAGCTGGGACCTCTGTCAATAAGAAAACCATTGGTAACACATTATGCCACAATGAATTAAAATTCTGCAGTGCCTGCAAAGTCCCACTGCTCAAGAGGGCACATGTGCAGGCCCATTTGAAGTTTGCCAATGAACACCTTAGTGATTCTGTCAGTGTTTGGGAGAAGGTGCTGTGGTGAGATGAGAAAAAATTGAACTCTTTGGCATTAACTCACTGTGTTTGTAGGAAGAGAAATGCTGTCTACGACCCAAAGAACACCGTCCCCACAGTCAGGCATGGTGATAGAAACATTATGTTTGAGGGGTGTTTTTCTGCTAAGGGCACAGGACTACTTCACCACATCAATGGAATAATGATTGGAGCCATGTACCGAAAAATCCTCATTGAAAACCTCCTTCCCTCTGCCGGGACATTAAAAATGGCTCGTGGCTGGGTCTTCCAGTACGAAAATGACCTAAAACATACAGCCAAGGCAACAAAGGAGTGGCTCAAAAAGAAGAACATTAAGGTCATGGAGTGGCCTAGCCAGTCTGCAGACCTTCATTCCATAGGAAACTTACGGAGGAAGCTAAAGATCCAAGTTGCCAAACGACAGACTCAAAATCATAATGATTTAGAGATGAGAGGAGTGGACCAAAATTCCTCCTGACATGTGTGCAAACCTCATCATCAACTACAAAAGCATCTGTCTGCTGTGCTTACCAGCAAGAGTTTTGCCGCCAAGTATTAAGACTTGTTTCCCAGAGGGATCAAATAATTATTTCTCTCTTAAAAATGCAAATACAGTTAGGGCCAGAAATATTTGGACAGTGACACAATTTGCGCGAGTTGGGCTCTGCATGCCACCACAGTGGATTTGAAATGAAACCTCTACAACAGAATTCAAGTGCAGATTGTAACGTTTAATTTGAAGGGTTGAACAAAAATATCTGATAGAAAATGTAGGAATTGTACACATTTCTTTACAAACACTCCACATTTTAGGAAGTCAAAAGTAATTGGACAAATAAACATAACCCAAACAAAATATTTTTATTTTCAATATTTTGTTGCGAATCCTTTGGAGGCAATCACTGCCTTAAGTCTGGAACCCATGGACTGTAGAAGTGTAGATTGGGCACACCAAAAGTGATTAATGCATGTCCACAAGTAGATCAAGGTGCCAAAAAATGCAATGTTACTTTATTAGGTCACACAGTACACAGACCAACGTTTCGGCCAGCAGGCCTTCATCAGGGTACTAATAAAATAAAGATAACAATACAGAAAAAAATGCAAAGTGTTAGTAACACAACAAGATGGGGTAAAGGTTGAGGTGTGTGAGGTGATCCCGGGTGATTTCTTGTAACATGTGGTGACTCAATATAAAGTAACTAATTGTGTATTCCTATAGAGATTGTGTATCGTAGATCCGAACAGGTGTGGAATACCAAAACAAATCTCGTGATGCCAGTGATGAAGAAAGGGGCAATGGAGTACAACATAAGAATTCTGTTAAGAGAAGGCCTCCACAAAAGAAAAAGGAGGAAAGTAAAAAAACAAGCAAAAAGGGTCAAGATAAGGCATAAATGGGATAATATAATTACCCATAGTACTGGTGATGGGTCAAAGGTAAATCGGAATAGATCTATCAGGGATCAATCAATGGATCAGTGCTCCAAAATGCTAGAAATAAGAAGCAAGTTAAACAACAGCAGGAAAGAAAAGGAAAAGCTAGAGATATGAGTTCAAGCCAAAGGGTGAGTAATGTTAAGGTTGTGTGATGACGCCTAAAATTATTCCAGGAGTATTGATCCTAAAAGTGATGGTTATCACATAAAGGATAAAAAGAAACAGAGAAAGGAAAAGGTACCAACCACTAAGTTCCATGTGAGAAATCATGCTGCGTAGTGTGAACAACCAACAAGTGTGAAAGAAAAGGAAACTTCATAGTGTGCAGTTTAACCAGTCAAAAAGGGTCTAATAGAGTCAATCATGGTGAGAAGGTACCTTAGGGTAGTAAGAGATCTGGAGACAATCAAAGGTAGGACACCAGACCAGTCAGACAATGTTGACAAGTACTAGTACTATCAGAGGGTAAAACATAGTAAAGAAATTATATGAGAGACTAAATATATAAATTAAGGAATCCTAGAGTGAAAATGGATGCCTAAAATTAAAGCTATGTGGGTTACCTTGGAGAGCCAAAACAAGGGGCTTGGGCACATCTATAGATGGAAAGAGATTAGCTAAGATGAGTAGAACATGATTGAAAAAACAGTCCTCTGAATGTGTAACAGAGATACAGACCTATGGAAGCTGAGTCAAAGCTCAGAGGTATACGGAACCTATATACGAAAAAAGGGATTACAGCCTTGAGAAGGAATCATAGACAAGGACAGAGGTCATGGAGTGTAGATCGGCAGCTCAGTTACCTTGTGTGCGTCCCTGCTGGGTGCGAGGAGATGTGCGGCGAGTGATAGAATGTGGCCGCGCTATAAGGAGAAAGGGGCGGGACGGAGTGACGTCATATCCCTTGTTTGAGCCGCACGGAAGTGCGGGTGGACAGAGCGGCGGAACGCAAGCCGCGTCTGTGTTATGTGCTAGCGTATTGTGCATGCGCACTAGAGAGAAGAGAGACATCGGTTGTCATGGTGCTTGCTGTGACGATTCTGACGATTTTCTACTGCTAAAGTGCATATTTCAACCGTTGGTGCAGCTTGTGCCATATTGTAGGATACGGTTCAATAGTGCATCTAAGGTATAAGAAAAATGAAGTTAGTAGAGCAATTACAGTGCTAATAAGCAACCATTGGCATAAAATACAGGACATAGAATATAAAACATAGGATATTGTGCAGTATTACAAATTTTTGTTTTCTTACAAAAATTGTACTGAATAGCTCTGGGTAAGATTAATGTATGTTTAGTTGGTAGGAAAACAACATATATCTGTGCATTATCCTGAATATTGGGAAACCCTAAGAAAAAAGTTCATATAGTCCTTTATGGTCAATAATAAGGGGAATAAAGGAAGAAACAAGGAAAATAGAGGAAATGTATACCAGAACTTATGTTGACATGCAATAAATGCATACATTAATGTGGAAAAATAGTTAATACTTATTCTCTATGAATTATCATTGCCATATAGAACTAATGACTAGGATCATTGAATACTCATGGGAATAATACATCAAAAATGTTACATCAAAATTGTTCGTACTCGCGGTTGAGCCCTAAGGGTTCTAGGGTCTGGAGTGTGTGGATCCAGAAGGCTTCCCGCAGTTTAAGCCTCCGTATACGATCCCCACCCCTCCTTTGTGGAGGGATATCCTCAATAATTTGGAACCGTAATTGGGATACGTTGTGACCATGATTCAAAAAATGAAAGGGAATGGGCAAGAGTGTATTATTACATCGAATAGTAGACTTATGTTTGCTTATGCGGTCACGTATATGTTGAGTGGTCTCACCAACATACACGTTACCGCAAGGACATTTAATCAGGTACACCACATAAGAGGACGCGCAAGTATAAAAACCCTTGATGGGGTAGCGTTTGCCTGTGCGGGGGTGTGTGAAAAATTCACCTTTAATGACGTTATTACATTGGTTACAGCCCAGACAGGGAAAAGTTCCTTTTCTTTGAGTTTGAAGGGTCATTTGGGTTGTCTTTTTCTTTGAGCCAATGTCAGCTCTTACCACTGTTTGCCTGATATTTGGGGCTTTTTTATGACAAAAGAGTGGGGCGTTTGCAAATTCAAGAATCTCGGGGTAACTCTTGTGTAAGAGGTGCCAATGTTCACGGATTGCTCCTTGTATGAGTTTGATAAACTCACAGCTTTCTGACAATATGACTTATATGATGTTAACGATGGACCCTACAAATGAGATTCAGAAAGAGATCAAAAAAACAATAGACCGTTTCAGGTCTAATGGGGCAATCGACCAGAAACTGGCCGACTTCCTCATTACGCAACATCCTATTACACCGGTCTTGTACACTCTTCCCAAAGTTCACAAGAACCTGACGAGGCCACCAGGGAGACCTATTGTGGCCTCCACTAATTCAGTATTATCTCCTTTATCCCGGGTTCCTGAGAAAATGTTAAGTCCACTTGTTCCATCCTTGAGGTCATACATAAAAGACACCAGTGCATTTTTGGGTATCATCAGAGGGTTGAATCATGTTCCCCCAAATTCTATTCTTGTGACAATGGATGTAAACAGCCTCTATACCAGTATAGACCATGAGATGGGAATTGCTGCTGTCAAATGGTTCCTTGATCAACAGGAAAACTTCGACCCCTTAAGGGGTCATGCATTGATCTGTTACACCTTGTATTGAAAAATAACTTTTTTCTTTTTCAGGATACGTTCTACCTCCAGAAACGAGGCACAGCAATGGGGGCCAATGTAGCTCCCCCATACGCAAATATTTTCATGGGCAAGTTTGAACATGACTTTATATTCAACCATCCCACTGTAACGGAACATGTTCTCATGTGGCGCCGTTACATTGACGATGTATTCTTAATCTGGAATGGCACCATCACTATGCTCAATTCCTTTTTTCATGAACTCAACACTTTGATCCCCAATTTGACATTCACAATGCACCACGACGAACGGAGCATCAACTTCCTTGACACAATGGTCACGATTGATGCCACTGGAACTCTGACCACTGACCTATATATAAAACCTACGGATAGGAACAGTCTGTTGCATTACAGCAGCAGCCACCCACGCCATGTAAAGATCTCCTTACCGAGATCTCAACACATAAGAATTGACCGCATTGTCTCTGATCCGGTTGTGAAATCCATCGGACACAATGAAATGACAACCAAGTTCAGGAATAGGGGGTACCCGATACAGATTGCTGAGGGACACTTAAACCCCCCCAACTCATCAAAGACAGTCTGGTCCAAGGATACCTTTCGTATCCACATACCACCCCTTTAACAAACTCATACAAGGAGCAATCCGTGAACATTGGCACCTCTTACACAAGAGTTACCCCGAGATTCTTGAATTTGCAAACGCCCCACTCTTTTGTCATAAAAAAGCCCCAAATATCAGGCAAACAGTGGTAAGAGCTGACATTGGCTCAAAGAAAAAGACAACCCAAATGATCCTTCAAACTCAAAGAAAAGGAACTTTTCCCTGTCTGGGCTGTAACCAATGTAATAACGTCATTAAAGGTGAATTTTTCACACACCCCCGCACAGGCAAACGCTACCCCATCAAGGGTTTTTTATACTTGCGCGTCCTCTTATGTGGTGTACCTGATTAAATGTCCTTGCGGTCACGTGTATGTTGGTGAGACCACTCAACATATACGTGACCGCATAAGCAAACATAAGTCTACTATTCGATGTAATAATACACTCTTGCCCATTCCCTTTCATTTTTTGAATCATGGTCACAACGTATCCCAATTACGGTTCCAAATTATTGAGGATATCCCTCCACAAAGGAGGGGTGGCGATTATATACGGAGGCTTAAACTGCGGGAAGCCTTCTGGATCCACACACTCCAGACCCTAGAACCCTTAGGGCTCAACCGCGAGTACGAACAATTTTGATGTAACATTTTTGATGTATTATTCCTATGAGTATTCAATGATCCTAGTCATTAGTTCTATATGGCAATGATAATTCATAGAGAATAAGTATTAACTATTTTTCCACATTAATGTATGCATTTATTGCATGTCAACATAAGTTCTGGTATACATTTCCTCTATTTTCCTTGTTTCTTCCTTTATTCCCCTTATTATTGACCATAAAGGACTATATGAACTTTTTTCTTAGGGTTTCCCAATATTCAGGATAATGCACAGATATATGTTGTTTTCCTACCAACTAAACATACATTAATCTTACCCAGAGCTATTCAGTACAATTTTTGTAAGAAAACAAAAATTTGTAATACTGCACAACATCCTATGTTTTATATTCTATGTCCTGTATTTTATGCCAATGGTTGCTTATTAGCACTGTAATTGCTCTACTAACTTCATTTTTCTTATACCTTAGATGCACTATTGAACCGTATCCTACAATATGGCACAAGCTGCACCAACGGTTGAAATATGCACTTTAGCAGTAGAAAATCGTCAGAATCGTCACAGCAAGCACCATGACAACCGATGTCTCTCTTCTCTCTAGTGCGCATGCACAATACGCTAGCACATAACACAGACGCGGCTTGCGTTCCGCCGCTCTGTCCACCCGCACTTCCGTGCGGCTCAAACAAGGGATATGACGTCACTCCGTCCCGCCCCTTTCTCCTTATAGCGCGGCCACATTCTATCACTCGCCGCACATCTCCTCGCACCCAGCAGGGACGCACACAAGGTAACTGAGCTGCCGATCTACACTCCATGACCTCTGTCCTTGTCTATGATTCCTTCTCAAGGCTGTAATCCCTTTTTTCTTATATAGGTTTCGTATACCTCTGAGCTTTGACTAAGCTTCCATAGGTCTGTATCTCTGTTACACATTCAGAGGACTGTTTTTTCAATCATGTTCTACTCATCTTAGCTAATCTCTTTCTATCTATAGATGTGCCCAAGCCCCTTGTTTGGCTCTCCAAGGTAACCCACATAGCTTTAATTTTAGGCATCCATTTTCACTCTAGGATTCCTTAATTTATATATTTAGTCTCTCATATAATTTCTTTACTATGTTTTACCCTCTGATAGTACTAGTACTTGTCAACATTGTCTGACTGGTCTGGTGTCCTACCTTTGATTGTCTCCAGATCTCTTACTACCCTAAGGTACCTTCTCACCATGATTGACTCTATTAGACCCTTTTTGACTGGTTAAACTGCACACTATGAAGTTTTCTTTTCTTTCACACTTGTTGGTTGTTCACACTACGCAGCATGATTTCTCACATGGAACTTAGTGGTTGGTACCTTTTCCTTTCTCTGTTTCTTTTTATCCTTTATGTGATAACCATCACTTTTAGGATCAATACTCCTGGAATAATTTTAGGCGTCATCACACAACCTTAACATTACTCACCCTTTGGCTTGAACTCATATCTCTAGCTTTTCCTTTTCTTTCCTGCTGTTGTTTAACTTGCTTCTTATTTCTAGCATTTTGGAGCACTGATCCATTGATTGATCCCTGATAGATCTATTCCGATTTACCTTTGACCCATCACCAGTACTATGGGTAATTATATTATCCCATTTATGCCTTATCTTGACCCTTTTTGCTTGTTTTTTTACTTTCCTCCTTTTTCTTTTGTGGAGGCCTTCTCTTAACAGAATTCTTATGTTGTACTCCATTGCCCCTTTCTTCATCACTGGCATCACGAGATTTGTTTTGGTATTCCACACCTGTTCGGATCTACGATACACAATCTCTATAGGAATACACAATTAGTTACTTTATATTGAGTCACCACATGTTACAAGAAATCACCCGGGATCACCTCACACACCTCAACCTTTACCCCATCTTGTTGTGTTACTAACACTTTGCATTTTTTTCTGTATTGTTATCTTTATTTTATTAGTACCCTGATGAAGGCCTGCTGGCCGAAACGTTGGTCTGTGTACTGTGTGACCTAATAAAGTAACATTGCATTTTTTGGCACCTTGATCTACTTGTGGACGTGCATTAATCACTTTTGGTGTGCCCAATCTACACTTCTACAGTTTACTCTTTTTATTGGTGCACCCAATCCTACATACGTTGAGCGCTCTATATTCTCTATTGGAACCCATGGACATCACCAAACGCTGGGTTTCCTCCTTCTTAATGCTTTGCCTTTACAGTCGCAGCCTTCAGGTCTTGCTTGTTTGTGGGTCTTTCCGTGGAAAGGAGTCTGCTGCTCACTGAACAGCTGCTCAATGGGATAGATGTGGGGGAGGATGGTAGTATGGAGCTGCAGGACCGTGAGGTAGCTAGCTGGGTGACAGTTAGAAGGCGGGGTAGAGGGAAGGGTGCCAGGGAGGCTAGCCCTGACCTCTGAAAGCCAGAGGAGTGTCTGCTCCAGTAAGGGGGAAAACAGGAGAGTAGAGCAGGCCAGACAGGTGCTGGTAGTGGGGGACTCAATTATTAGGGGAATAGATAGGGCAATCTGTCACAAAGACAGGGATCGTCGAACAGTGTGCTGCCTACCGGGCACATCGCTGATCGGGTTGACAGATTACTGGGAGGGGCTGGTGAGGACCCAGCGGTCATGGTGCACATTGGCACAAATGACAAAGTTAGAGGTAAGTGGAAGGTCCTTAAAGATGATTTCAGGGAATTAGGCTGCAAGCTTAAGGCAAGGACCTCCAAGGTAGTATTCTCTGAAATACTGCCTGTACCATGTGCCACACCAGAGAGGCAAAGGGAAATTAGGGAGATAAATAAGTGGCTCAGGAATTGGTGTAGGAAGGAGGGGTTTGAGTTCCTGGAGAACTGGGCCGACTTCTCTGTTGGCTACAGGTTCTATGCTAGGGACGGGCTGCACCTCAATGGGGAGGGTGCAGCTGTGCTGGGGGAGAAAATGGCTAGAAGGTTGGAGGAGTGTTTAAACTAGGGATTGGGGGGAGGGTATTCATTGTATAGGAGGGGAAGATAGTGTAAACAGTAACCTGGGCACAAGTAATAAAATTGGGGGTGGCATGGGGGGTGGGGTTAGAACAGTCAACCTAGTAGGAAGGAATAGAGGTAAAGAGAGATGCATAAAGTGCATGTTCACTAATGCCAGAAGCCTCACCAACAAAATAGAGGAATTAGAATTGATTTTGTTGGAAAATAATTATGACATGGTGGGGATTTCGGAGACATGGCTGGACGAGAGCCATGACTGGGCTGTTAATTTACAGGGCTATTGTCTGTTCAGAAATGACCGTACAAATAGGCGAGGAGGAGGTGTATGTTTATACGTAAAATCATCCTTAAAACCCATCCTGCGTGATAATATAGGTGAATCTAATGGAAATGTAGAGTCCCTGTGGGTGGAGATAAGGGGAGGGGGAAAAAATAATAAATTACTGATAGGGGTTTGTTATAAGTCCCCAACAATAATGGAAGTGGAGGAGAATATCCTCATAAAGCAAATAGATGAAGCAGCGACTCAGAAGTCATTATTATGGGGGACTTCAACTACCCTGAAATACATTGGGGATCAGAAACCTGCAATTCCAGCAAAGGTAATAAGTTTTTGAAAACTATGAGAGACAATTACCTTTCGCAACTGGTTCAGGACCCAACAAGAAGGGGGGCACTGCTGGACCTAATATTAACCAACAGGCCGGACCGCATATCAAATATACGGGTGGGAGGTCACTTGGGTAATAGTGATCATAACGTAATAAGCTTTCAAGTATCCTTTACTAAGACGTGTAGTAGAGTGGCTACAAGGACACTAAACTTCAGGAAGGCAAATTTCCAACGGTTGAGAGATGATCTTAGTGCAATAAACTGGGACGATGTCCTGAGACATAAAAGTACACAACACAAATGGGAGATGTTTATTAGCATCCTGAATAGGACCTGTGCACAATATATACCCTATGGGAATATGCATGCTAGAAATAGGAGGAAACCACTATGGCTAAATAAAGCGGTAAGAAGTGCAATATGTGACAAAAAGAAAGCATTTAGGGAATTAAAGCAAGTAGGTAGTGATGAAGCATTAAATAAATACAGAAAATTAAATAACATTTGTAAAAAGCAAATCAAGGCAGCAAAGATTGAGACAGAGAGACTCATTGCCAGAGAAAGTAAAAAGAATCCCAAAATATTTTTTAACTACATAAATAGTAAGAAACTAAAAAATGATGGTGTTGGCCCCTTTAAAAATAGTCTGGGTGAAATGGTTGATGAGGATGAGGAAAAAGCCAATATGCTAAATGACTTTTTTTCAACAGTATTTACACAAGAAAATCCCATGACAGACAATATGATCAGTGATAACAAAAAGTCTCAATTAAATGTCACCTGCTTAACCCAAGAGGAAGTACGGCATCGTCTAAAAATCACTAAAATTGACAAATCCCCGGGCCCGGATGGGATACACCCCAGAGTGCTGCAGGAATTAAGTACTGTCATAGATAGACCATTATTTTTAATATTTAAAGATTCCATAATAACAGGGTCTGTACCACAGGACTGGCGTATAGCAAATGTGGTGCCAATATTCAAAAAGGGGACAAAAACTGAACTTGGAAATTATAGGCCAGTAAGCTTAACCTCTACTGTGGGTAAAATCCTCGAGGGTTTTCTAAGAGATGCTATACTGGAGTATCTGAAGAAAAATAACCTCATGACCCATTATCAACATGGTTTTACGAGGGACCGTTCCTGTCAAACTAATCTGATAAGCTTCTATGAAGAAGTAAGTTCTGGACTGGACCAAGGAAATGCAGTGGATGTGGTGTATATGGACTTTTCAAAAGCTTTTGATACGGTGCCACACAAAAGGTTGATACATAAAATGAGGGCAATGGGGATAGGGGAAAATATGTGTAAGTGGGTTAAGAACTGGCTTAGTGATAGGAAACAAAGGGTGGTTATTAATGGAACACACTCAGAATGGGTCACAGTTATCAGTGTTGGGCCCGCTTCTATTTAATATATTTATTAATGACCTTGTAGGGGGCATGCAGAGTAGAATCTCAATATTTGCAGATGACACTAAACTCTGCAGGGTAATCAATACAGAGGAGGACAATTTTATATTACAGGAGGATTTATGTAAACTAGAAGCTTGGGCTGCTAAATGGCAAATGCGCTTTAATGGGGATAAATGTAAAGTTATGCACTTGGGCAGAGGAAACAAAATGTATAATTATATGCTTAATTGTAAAACACTGGGCAAAACTGTCACTGAAAAAGACCTGGGTGTATGGGTAGATGACAAACTCACATTTAGTGGCCAGTGTCAGGCAGCTGCTGCAAAGGCAAATAAAATAATGGGATGCATTAAAAGAGGCATAGATGCTCATGAGGAGAACATCATTTTACCTCTATACAAGTCACTAGTGCGACCACACTTAGAATACTGTGTACAATTCTGGTCTCCGGTGTATAAGAAAGACATAGCTGAACTAGAGCGGGTCCAGAGAAGAGCGACAAAAGTCATTAGAGGACTAAGGGGTCTGCAATACCAAGACAGGTTATTAAACTTGGGGTTATTTAGCTTGGAAAAACGAAGGCTTAGGGGGGATCTTATAATAATGTATAAATATATGAGGGGACAGTACAGAGACCTTTCTAATGATCTCTTTACTCTTAGGCCTGAGACTGGGACAAGGGGGCATCCTCTACGTCTGGAGGAAAGAAGGTTTAATCATAATCACAGACGCGTATTCTTTACTGTAAGAGCAGTGAGACTATGGAACTCTCTGCCACATGATGTTGTAATGAGTGAGTCACTACTAACATTTAAGAAGGGCCTGGATGCCTTTCTTGAAAACTATAATATTATCAGTTATATATACTAGATTCTTTGATAGGGCGTTGATCCAGGGAATTAGTCTGATTGCCGTATCTGGAGTCAGGAAGGAATTTTTTCCCCCAATGTGGAGCTTAGTGTTGCCACATGGGTTTTTTTTGCCTTCCTCTGGATCAACATGTTAGGCTATGGGTTGAACTAGATGGACTTAAAGTCTTCCTTCAACCTTAAAAACTATGTTACTATGTTACTAAGTCTGGATTTCAGCAAGTGAAATGCATGCTCAATTGGGTTAAGATCTGGTGATTGACTTGGCCATTGCAGAATGTTCCACTTTTTTGCACTCATGAACTCCTGGGTAGCTTTGGCTGTATGCTTGGGGTTATTGTCCATCTGTACTATGAAGCGCCGTCCAATCAACTTTGCAGCATTTGGCTGTTCTGCTGTTATGTCATCAATAAACACAAGCCCATGCCATCACGTTGCCTCCACCATGTTTTACAGAGGATGTGGTGTGCCTTGGATCATGTGCCGTTCCCTTTCTTCTCCAAACTTTTTTCTTCCCATCATTCTGGTACAGGTTGATCTTTGTCTCATCTGTCCATAGAATACTTTTCCAGAACTGAGCTGGCTTCTTGAGGTGTTTTTCAGCAAATTTAACTCTGGCCTGTCTATTTTTGGAATTGATGAATGGTTTGCATCTAGATGTGAACCCTTTGTATTTACTGTCATGGAGTCTTCTCTTTACTGTTGACTTAGAGACAGATACACCTACTTCACTGAGAGTGTTCTGGACTTCAGTTGATGTTGTGAACGGGTTATTCTTCACCAAATAAAGTATGCGGCGATCATCCACCACTGTTGTCATCCGTGGACGCCCAGGCCTTTTAGAGTTCCCAAGCTCACCAGTCAATTCCTTTTTTCTCAGAATGTACACAACTGTTGATTTTGCTACTCCAAGCATGTCTGCTATCTCTCTGATGGATTTTTTCTTTTTTTTCAGCTTCAGGATGTTCTGCTTCACCTCTATTGAGAGTTCCTTTGACCGCATGTTGTCTGGTCACAGCAACAGCTTCCAAATGCAAAACCACACACCTGGAATCCACCCCTGACCTTTTAACTACTTCATTGATTACAGGTTAACGAGGGAGACGCCTTCAGAGTTAATTGCAGCCCTTAGAGTCCATTGTCCAATTACTTTTGGTCCCTTGAAAAAGAGGAGGCTATGCATTACAGAGCTATGATTCCTAAACCCTTTCTCCGATTTGGATGTGGAAACTCTCATATTGCAGCTGGGAGTGTGCACTTTCAGCCCATATTATATATATAATTGTATTTCTGAACATGTTTTTGTAAACAGCTAAAATAACAAAACTTGTGTCACTGTCCAAATATTTCTGGCCCTAACTGTACATTTATATAATTTAGACAATGTGATTTCCGTTTTTTTTTTTTTTTAATATATTCTATCTTTCACTGATAATATTAACCTACCCTTAAAATTGTAGACTGTTCATGCCGTTGTCAGTGGGCAAACTTACAAAATCAGCACGGGATCAAATTATTATTTCTTTCACTGTACCTTCAAATCTTTGGTGTTAATCTGACACTTAGTGCTAATTACCTTAAAGGGATCCTGTAACCTCGAAAACGCCTCCTAATCTAGCAAAACATGTCCCTGTACCATCCTATCACTAATCTCACACTTCTTTTGTCTCCTAAAAGCATCCTGTGAAAGTGCATAAAAACGTTTTAATACTCACTCATTAGTGATTATAATTAGAAGTGACTATATTCTTTAGTCACCCAGGTGGGCTGTTTTGCAGCTCCAGGATCCACCCTGTCTCTGTGTGTTCTGCTGTGATGTGCAGGCATTACCCTCCCCCCTCTCTATCACTCACATGCATATCATTAGTCCTGCCTTCAGTTTCAGTTTCACAGCAGCACAGACAGAGAGAGGCTGGATCCTAGAGCTGCAAAACAACATGCCCTGGTGACTAAAGAATATAGCCCATGCTAATTATAATCACTAATGAGTATTAAAATGTTTTTCTCCACTTTCACAGAATGTGTCTGACAGCATACCGGGAGGCGGGACTTCACGGGGAAAGCCTTTGCTTCTTCCTCCTTATCACGGAACAGCGCCTGCCGAAGCGGGGCCCGGTGGTGCAGATTCAAAGGAATATTGGCTGAACAGATTTAAAGGTTGTTTAATTCGTGACGCCACTTGTGAGTGTTCCGGTGATTCCCACCGGCGCTGCTTGGGCCCCGGGGGATGGGATGCAGCAAGATGGAACGCTCCCCACAGGCTGAGCGGTGATCTCCGTAGCCAGGAGCTGCACGAGATGTTGTGAGGCAGCTGCGGTTACCTTCCACTTGCGGAATGCCTAAAGACCTTGGCATTTTTATCAATTCTGACCAGTGTCCTTTTATGTAGTAATAACTCTGGAACGCTTCAACGGATACTAGCGATTCTGAGATTATTATTTCTTGACATATTGGGCTTCATGTTAGTATTAAATTTAGGTCGATAATTTTTGCGTTTATTTGTGAAAAAATCCAAAATTTAGTAAAAATTTTTAAAATTTCGCAATTTTCAAATTTTAAATTTTTATTCTGCTAAACCAGAGTTATATGACAAAAATAGTTAATAAGTAACATTTCCCACATGTCTACTTTACATCAGCAAAATTTCGGAAAAAAAAATATTTTTGGTAGGAAGTTATAAGGGTTCAAAGTTCATCTGCAATTTTTCATTTTTCCAGCAAAATTTACACAACCATTTTTTTTAGTGACCACATCACATTTTAAGTCCCTTTGAGGGGTATACACGACAGAAAACACCCAAAAGTGACACCATTCCAAAGGCTGCACCCCTCAAGCTACTCAAAACTACATTCAAGAAGATTATTAACCCTTCAGGTGCTTCACAAGAACTAAAGCAATGTGGAAGGAAAAAATTGACATTTTAATTTTTCTAACAAAAATGTTCTTTTAGCCTCCATTTTTTCATTTTCACATGGGCAACAGGATCAAATGGATCCTAAAATTTGTTGGCCAATTTCTCCTGAGTACACTGATACCTCATATGTGGTCATACACCACTGTTTGGGCGCACGGTAGGGCTCAGAAGGGAAGGAGCGCCATTTGACTTTTGGAGCTAATTTTCCATTCAAAAAGTGAAATGGCGCTCCTTCACTTCTGAGCCCTGCCGTGCGCCCAAACAATGGTTTATGACCACATATGAGGTATCAGTGTACTCAGGAGAAATCACCCAACAAATTTTAGAATGCATTTTATCCTGTTGCCCATGTGAAAATGAAAAAATTTAGGCTAAAGGAAAATGTTTGTGAAAAAAAAAAGTACTTTTTCATTTTTACGGATCAATTTGTGAAACATCTGGGGGTTCAAAGTGCTCACCACCCATCTAGATAAATTTCCTGGGGGGTCTAGTTTCCAAAATGGGGTCACTTGTGGGGGAGCTCCAATGTTTAGGCACATTTCAATGGAAAATCAGCTCAGATTGTTAGCTGGAGGAGTGACTCGCTCTGATTGGCAGTTGAAAGTGAAACTGCCAATCAGAGTGACTTTAGCCACAGGGGGCTAAGCCACCCTCACTGAGATCAAGTATAGGTCCTTGCGATCCTGCAGCTCCGGTGACTTGTCACTGACCCGGTCACCGGAGCTGCAGGACCGCAAACAAGCCATGATGTCTCTATAACGTCATGGGTCGGGAAGGGGTTAAATGCGATCATCACATTGTGTGTAAAATAAAGGTTTTTAGTTGATAAACTTTGGTTATTTTGGAAAAAAATGTTCTAGTGGCATGGTGTACCCATTACACAAAAATTTTCAAATGTTGATCAATGTAGATGACATTCTGTCTGAAAAAATCAAGTGCTCATACATTGTCCTCTAATTTTGATCGCCAGTATATGTACAGTATATATACAGAGGCTGTAAAAGATTTGGGCACCCATGGTCAAAATTACTATTATTGTGAACAGTTAAGCAAATTGAAGATGAAATGATCTCTGAAAGGCATAAAGTTAAAGATGACACATTCCTTTGTATTTTAGGCAAAAAAAATATTTTCATCTTTTACATTTTAAAATGACCAAAAAAGGAAAATGTGCCAATGCAAAAGTTTGGGCACCCTGCATGCTCAGTACCTAGTAGCACCTTCTGAATAAACATTCACCTATAAGCAAAAAGACTAGAAGTGTGTGTGTGCAGTGATTCTAACAGACTTGAGTACCTAGTAGCAGGGGCGGACTGGCCCACCGGAGGATCGGGAGAACCCCTGGTGGGCCCCGTGTCCCGATGGCCACGCCCCACATGTCTGGTGCTGCCGGGCCCCCAGGGTGTCAGATGGTGCCGGGCCCCCGGGGGGCCTGGTGCTGCTGGACCCCAGGGTGCCTGGTGCTGCTGGGCCCTCAGGGTGCCTGGTGCAGCTGGGCCCCAGGGTGCCTGGTGCTGCTGGGCCCCCAGGAAGCCTGGTGCTGCCGGGTCCCCAGGGTGCCTGGTGCTGCGGGGCCCCCAGGGTGCCTCGTGCTGCCGGGCCCATAGTGGGGCCGGGCCCTCAGGGCCCCTGGTGGTGTCTTGTGCAGCGGTGCCCCTGATGGTGCCTGATGTGCCGACCCTGGCCCCTGGTGGTGCCGGGCCCCCCTACTGGTGCCTGGTGCTACCGGACATCCTGGTGGTGCCTGTTGCTGCCGGACCCCTGGGTGCCTGGTGGTGCCTTGTGCTGCCGGGCCCTGGTGGTGCCTTGTGCTGCCAGGCCCCTAGTAGTGCCTGATGCTGCCGGGCCCCTGGGTGTCTGGTGGTGCTTGGTGCTGCCAGAACCCTGGTGGTGCCTGGTGCTGCCGGGCCCCTGGTGGTAGCTGGTGCTGGCCTGGTGGTGCCTGGTGCTGCCAGGCCCCTGGTGGTGCCTGGTTCTGCCGGGTACCTGGTGGTGCTGCCAGGTGCCTGGTTCTGCCAGGAGCTAGAGACTGGGAGCTTCAGAGGACGAAGCTGCCGGGTACCTGGAGCCAAAGACCGACAGCCACAGAGGAAGAAGCTGCTGGGTGCCTGGTGCCGGAGACTGGCAGCCGCAAACGAAGAATCTTCCTGGTGTCGGCTGCCTGGTGCCGGAGACCAGGAGCCGCAGAGGAAGAAGCTGCCTGGTGCCGGCAAGCGGGAGACCGGGAGCAGCAGAGTAAAAAGCTGCCGGGATCAGGAGTGTGGAGTCAGGAAAGGCGCTGTTACAGCCGAAGATAGCAGCCAGGGGGGACAGAGTGGGATGGATGAATTGGATGGATGGATGGGGCAGCCTGGAAGAAGGGGCAGAATGGGATGGATGCATGGATGGGGTGGCCTGGAAGAGGGGGCAGAATGGGATGGATGGGGGAGCGGCATGGAAAAGGGGGTAGAACGGGAGGGATGGATGGGGAAGAAGGTACATGAATGGATGGGGAGAAGGTACATCGATGGTTTGGTGGATGGGGGAAAAGGTACATGTATGGATGGGGGAATAGAGGGAGAAAGAACATGGATGGATGGGGAGGAGAAGCTACATTGAACGTGGGGGGAGAAGCTACATGTATTAGGCCCTTTTCACATCAGCGGTAAACGCTGTTCGCGGCAGTTGCGGTAAAAAAAACGCAACTGCCGCGATTACCGTATACCAGCCGCGATCGCGGCACACTTGCGGCAAGCCCCATACAATGTCTATGGGGCTTGCGGTTAGCTTGCGGCAAGTGCGGTTTCGGCACTTGCGGAAGGTGCAGCCGTGAAAAAAACGCACTTGCCGCACCTGCCGCACACTTACCGCAAGCCCCATAGACATTGTATGGGGCTTGCCGCAAGTGTGCCACGGCCGTTATGCGGTAATCGCGGCAGTTGCATTTTTTTAACTGCAACTGCCGCGATCAGCGATTACCGCTGATGTGAAAGCAGCCTTACCTATACACACATACACTGACACTATATACAGAGTTCATGCGTATAATGTCAATGGTGATCATTGCATTACCTGTACACTGACACTATATGCTGAAATCCTGTGTATAATGTCACTGGTGATGACTATATTACCTGTACACTGAAACTACAGTATACACTGAACCCCTGTGTATAATGTCACTGGTGATCACTGTATTACCTGTACACTGAGCCAATATACAGAGCTTTTTTACATTTCTATTAATATAGTATTATATGTGGTGGCATTGTGTGATTTGGTCATGACATGACGGTATTTGTCCCTTGTATATGGTATTATTCGGTCACTATGGGGTGGTAATATGTGGTCTCATGGTATGGCAGTATTTATACCTTGTATGTGGTAGTATTTGATCACTATGTGGTGGTATTATGTGCTTTCGTCATGGTGTGGCGGTATTTGTCTGGTATGTGGCATTATTTGGGCACTATGTTGTGGTAGTATGTGATCTGGTCACGGTGTGGTGGTATTTCTGACTTCTATCTGGTAATATTGGTCTTGGTAGAGTGGATTTTGGTCGGTCATTTGTTTTATCCTATATCAATAAGTGGAAACTATTTTATTTCCAATAGATATTAAATACTTGGATGTTTAACCCCTCCCTGTCCTGTGACACAGCAGCAGAGATGCAGAGATTTGCCAGAGAAAGCAAGTTGAGCATTTGGTGACCTCAGTATTTATAAGACAAAACCAGGAGTGAGTGAGAAATGCATAAAAAATTACCTCTGATTGCTTTACTCCTGATTTTGTCTTAGGTCGGCTTCACACCACGTTTTTTTCCCTGTCAGGCTGTGTCCGGTGCATTGCAGGAGGCACCAGACACAGCCTGACAGGTCCGGACAAATAGAAGTGGAGGGTTTTTATGCCCTCCGGTCCTGTTAGTAGCCAGATTCTGCAGAGCACAGCTTTAGGAGTTGTCCACTACTGAAATGGTGCTGAAACTCTTCACAGGGGACAGCTCCTGGTGCTGAAGTTCAGAGGAGCTCACGCTGAACTGCAGCAGCTGGCGTACGGGAACCTGATGGACTCTCAGGTCCGGCACGATCCGGCACCCCATAGACTCTCATGTTAGGGGTTGCCGGATCGTGCTGGAACCAGGAGAATCCGGTAGGATCTGGTTTTGTGTCCGGGTCAAAAATCGTTTGCAGCCTGATGCTGCCGGACAGGGACAAAACTGGACTGCAAATAGCTGCCATCCGGCCCTGTCCATCACCATAGGGCTGCATTATGTCAAAATCAGGTCCGGGGCTGTCAGATTCACATCGGACAGCCCCGGACCTGATCACACCATGGTGTGAAGGCGGCCTTACAAATACTGAGGTAAAAAACTCACCAAATACTCAATGCTCCACATTCTTCTGATGGTGCGGATTCCACCTATAAATAAGTGATCCTTCCTAATCTGTGCATCACTGATAACCTGTTTTCAACAAAAAATCCCTTTAATGCAAACTACAGTAATTGCACATCGCAGTAATGGTGAGCGACACTACAGTAATTGCATATCGCAGTAATGGTGAGCGAAACTACAGTAATTGCACATCACAGTAATGGTGAGCGAAACTACAGTAATTGCACATCGCAGTAATGGTGAGCAACACTACAGTAATTGCACATCGCAGTAACGGTTAGCGAAACTACAGTAGTTGTACATCGCAGTAATGGTGAGTAAAACTACAGTAATTGCACATCGCAGTAATGGTGAGCGACACTACAGCAATTGCACATCTCAGTAATGGTGAGCGAAACTACAGTAATTGTACATCGCAGTAATGGTGAGCGAAACTACACTAATTGCACATCACAGTAATGGTGAGCGAAACTATAGTAATTGTACATCGCAGTAATGGTGAGCGAAACTACAGTAATTGCACATCACGGTTGTTCTGTCCCCGCTTAAGGCGAATGAAGGTGCGCAGTAAGTTATGGTGTGAGAAGTATTACCTTCTTATCCTTGAAGCGAGGCAGACAGGACCAAGTGCAGCTTCGGATGGATGGAGTCAAGCGTGGACATAGAGATGAATCAGCGGTGGTTTATTGAACCTTGCCAGAAGACAGTATGATGATACAATGCAGATGGTACAAGTAGCAGTAGGGTAATTGTCTTGTGGGTGTTCACCCCTGGAGCCACTGCTGAAGCTGCTGCTGAAGCTGCTGCTGGTCAAAAGACTTTGCTTTCTGCAGCCCAAGAATATGTGTCCTTCCCACACTGGTAGCTAGAGTAAAATGGATGCCAGGAAGTGAGGTAGTACACAAGGCTGCAGAACACTCCCACATCCTAGAAGGCATGAAAGGAGGAGCGAGGGAGTGACACAAAGCTACTGGTCAGCAGGTGGCAGCAGACAAGTATGAAACAGATATCAATGAAACAGTGGATTGAACTATATGAAGATATTAAGGGAACAGCACACTCCCCGTCTGAAATTCACTTTGGGGATTTCACTACTAGAGTCTCTAGCTAAAACAACCTGTAAAGAAAAAGCATGTTAAATGCAACATTAAACATAAGTCAAGTCTGTATCGAAGAAGACTCAAGGTTCGAGACTTGTACTGTTCATCCGGCAGGAATGCTCTTGACGAGTGACAACAGAACAAGTTCATGGATGGGTCTTGTGAAGATCTTTGTCCATAAAGGCGACGCTGTGCTCTCTCATTTTGGGCTTGATAAGGGTAGTGCGTCCATCCCCATGTACGTAAGTCTTGAAGGAATTAATCTCTGAACGATTTGCGCATACATTCCCTATGACTACCCATCCTAAGTCCAGTCTCTGGGCGTAAGGTGCATAGTCGGGCCCATTACACTGTTGACGCACCTTGTGTACTCTTAGATTGTCTCTACCGAGCAGGAGCAGAACCTCTGCATTGACATCCATAGGAGGAATAACACTGGCCAGGTGCCTCAAGTGTGGTTGGTGAAGTGCGGCTTCGGGAGTAGGAATCTTATCCTTGTGATTAGGTATTTGGTCACATTCAATAAGAGTTGGTAAGGGTATTTCGGTGTCTCCATTGATAGGAGAAGCAATGAATCCCCGTGCTCTCCTGCCACTAGTCTTTATACGGCCTGAACAGGTATTTAAGGTGTAGGGTTCTGATGGACCTTTAATACCAAAGGCTTCAAAGAACTTGGGTCCTGCCAAAGACCGGTTGCTTTGGTCATCTATTATGGCATACATCTTCACTGCCTTTTCTGGAAGTCCTTCTGGATAGACCTTGATTAGACATATTCGGGCACAACTCTTCTCCCTTTGACCCTCATCACATACCTCAGAGCATGAGCATGAGACGGCTGCGGCGGTGTTAGACTGTTTCTGGTGCTCCCCGCCGTGACTTGGAGTGGGAGCGATAGCAGAGACTGCAGTCGGTGAATCTCTGGCGAACGGGGTTGGGTGCATAGCTGAGGTGTGTTCTCCGCTATTACACTCCTCACACTTGATGATAGCTTCACAGTCCTTGGCCATATGCTCCACCGAAGCGCAGCATCTGAAACATACCCCCAGCTCGGTGAGGACTTTCTTGCGCTCCTGAAGGGCCTTGGACCTGAACCCTCTGCACCTGCTCAGTGAGTGAGGTTTCTTGTGAATGGGACATTCCTGATTGAAGGACTTGTCTCCCCATGATGGGGTGTACGGTGTACCGGTGGATACCACAGGTGATGGGAGATTAGTCTTTCTTACACTCACAGAGTTCTCAAAGTCTCTACGTTTCTGTATGACACCTTCATACTTTGATGATGGTGTAGTTGAAGTTGCAGTGTTAACCTGTAGGAAGTCAAGGCTGGGGTCGTTCCTCATCTGGGATTGGTCGTCAATGAACTTGCAGAAATGGATGAATGGGGGAAAGGTGACGCCATGCACTCTCTTGTACTTTGTGACTGATGTTGCCCACTTCTCCTGCACACTGAATGCACGATTGGGTTAACTCCATGTGCTGTATCTAGATAACACAGGCCGGACAGACGAGGGTCCCTTTTCGCGAGCTCCAGCTCCATGAGCAAATCACTTAGGTCTTGAAGCTTGTGGACCTCCTTGAGGTTGATCTTCGGGACGTTCTGAAGTCTCTTGAATAGGGCCTTTTCTATTGCTTCTGCGCTGCCGAAGGTGCGTTCCAGTCTTTGCCAGGCAGCAGCGAGACCTGCTCCTGCTTGTCCCATGTAAACAGTTCTAAGGTTCTTGATACGGTTTGTAGAATCTGGACCCAACCATTTGATCATGAGGTCGAGCTCCTGTTCTGCGGTGAGACTGAGGTTGGCGATTGCTGCCTTGAAGGTTGCCTTCCAAGCACTGTAGCTCTCTGCACAATCATCGAATTTTGAAAGGCTGGTGTTGATTAGCTCTCTGCTCACCATAAACCTGGCAAACTCCGACATATTGGATTCCTCACTGCTTGTTGCCACGACAACTTGTGATGCCCTTTGGACGTGTGCATTGCCTGGCGTGAAAGGGCGAGATGTTTCCGGGTAGAATGATGTTGCGGCAGGGTTGAGCTGTGGTTTAGCCTCTGTAGATTCTGATGACTGCTGTTCGAGCTGTGGAGGTAGATGGAGAAATGCTTGGTAGCCAGCTTGCTGTAGTGACTTCATTTGAGAAGGCAACTCCTGGTGACTGTCATTAACTTGCTCGGGTGCTGTGGGTAGAGCTGACTTGGAGATCTCAGCGTTGTTGGCTTGGACTGTGATGTAGCCTGGGGTTGACTCAGGTAACTGGTTCAGCACGTAGTCTCTGGTGCGATCAACCGGATCGTCTGTTTCCTGCGGAAGGGAGTGAACTGGATCAGGACCTTGGCTCAATGCTTGCTCGAGTAGCTTCACTTCAGCTAACGCAACTTCCTCTTCCATCCTTGAACGAAGAATCTTTATCTGGGCCTCCGCTTCTGCCCTCTTGGCCTCCGCTTCTGCCCTCTTGGCCTCCGCTTCTGCCCTCTTGGCCTCTGCTTCTGCTTCCCTTTCTGCGAAGGAACGTCTCACTTTGGATTGTTCTGCTCTTATACGGGCTTCTAGTATTCTGTCACTCAGGGCTAAGCTTCTTGAGGATGATGCTCTTGATGACCGAGAGGAGTGTCTAGATGAAGTTGTTCTGTGAGATCTAGTTTCCTGCTGGTTAGAAATATGGCATTCTGTTTCCTGCTCTTCATCGTGGATAGTGTCGGGTTGTGTTTGTCCCGTTTCAGTAGTTGGGGACTGTGCAAGGTCTTTTTCGGCCATTTTGATTTTAGGAGCGCTGTCTCTTTAAGAAACTAAACTTTGTAATTGGGGTCTGGAAATCGCGGTGCAGCTCCGTTAAGACGCACTAATAAGATTTCCAAGGTGTTTTAGAAGAATCGCGGGGTTTTCCAGTTCGACAATCTGCAGCAATGTGGCGTAGGATGGAGGGAAACTTTGGGTGCCTCAACTATTCCTTTATAATGCAGAGATGTGATTCAGGCCTGGTGGATGAGGGATCCCCTAGCACTTATCCAAGCGAGAGCTGTTGCCGGACAGATTCCACAGTGAGGTGCTGGATTCTTAGGGAGTCTGTGGCTGGATAATGAGTTTAAGGCAAGTGTTTTTGGCTGGTTTAAAGCAGTCTTTTGACTGTTCTGTCCCCGCTTAAGGCGAATGAAGGTGCGCAGTAAGTTATGGTGTGAGAAGTATTACCTTCTTATCCTTGAAGCGAGGCAGACAGGACCAAGTGCAGCTTCGGATGGATGGAGTCAAGCGTGGACATAGAGATGAATCAGCGGTGGTTTATTGAACCTTGCCAGAAGACAGTATGATGATACAATGCAGATGGTACAAGTAGCAGTATGGTAATTGTCTTGTGGGTGTTCACCCCTGGAGCCACTGCTGAAGCTGCTGCTGAAGCTGCTGCTGGTCAAAAGACTTTGCTTTCTGCAGCCCAAGAATATGTGTCCTTCCCACACTGGTAGCTAGAGTAAAATGGATGCCAGGAAGTGAGGTAGTACACAAGGCTGCAGAACACTCCCACATCCTAGAAGGCATGAAAGGAGGAGCGAGGGAGTGACACAAAGCTACTGGTCAGCAGGTGGCAGCAGACAAGTATGAAACAGATATCAATGAAACAGTGGATTGAACTATATGAAGATATTAAGGGAACAGCACAACAGTAATGGTGAGTGACACTACAGTAATTGTACATCGCAGTAATGGTGAGCGAAACTACAGTAATTGTACATCGCAGTAATGGTGAGCAACACTACAGTAATTGTACATCGCAGTAATGGTGAGCGAAACTACAGTAATTGTACATCGCAGTAAAGGTGAGCGACACTACAGTAATTGTACATCGCAGTAATGGTGAGCGAAACTACAGTAATTGCACATCGCAGTAATAGTGAGCGACACTACAGTAATTTCACATCGCAGTAATGGTGAGCGACACTATAGTAATTGTACATCGCAGTAATGGTGAGCGAAACTACAGTAATTGCACATCGCAGTAATGGTGAGCGACACTACAGTAATTGCACATCGCAGTAATGGTGAGCGACACCACAGTAATTGCACATCGCAGTAATGGTGAGTGACACTACAGTAATTGTACATCGCAGTAATAATGAGCGACACTACAGTAATTGCACATCAAAATTGCACACAAAAAATATATTACCTGTAGCAAGACTCACGTGGTCTACCACGCGACGTGTCCCTGTGGAAAGACATATATTGGTCTACCCACGAGGCAGTTGGGTGTTAGGGTGCGTGAACACGTGCGTGACATTGAGAATGCAGCCGATGTCATAGATACTTCAACGTTAAAAACAATACTGAGACATTTTAGATTTTTCCACGGCTGTAGTCTTAAAGGATTAATAGTGAAATGAATAGACAAAGTGCAGGCTGGTATTCGGGGAGGTGATTTGGCTAAATCGCTGGCACAATTAGAGTGTAGGTGGATAGTCGAACTTGGTACTATGGTCCCAATGATAAATAGGACGTAGTTCTGCTGTGTTATGGGCTGCTTTCTTCCTTAACGCAACATTGAAGCTGTGTGTGTCCCAACCATATGTGTTTTTAATTATTGTGTATTTTTAGTTTTTCTTAGGAGAACTGATAACCATTATGTATGGAGTCAAATATAACGGCTGATGTAACCATGGAGTCCATGAAATGATTTGCTAGTTTGGACAGTTGTGAATTTGATGATGGATTGACTACTATCAAATATAAATTGATCCTGCATGTGGATCTGTCCTTTTAAACTCACCGCCTAATCATGATATGAATGTATTATCATAATGTGATTTATGCCTCTGTTTTATGTGGCATGAACACAAATATATGGATGAAAGATATATTTTATACACCTGATTCACGGTTTATACTGTATCTTAAACTGCACATATAAATAACGTCATCATTATCATATGTATATTATGTATACTATATATTAATTTCATATATGCTGCTATGCACTTATTCACTTTAATCTGTTTTGTCTCACTGTTGTGCTAATGTAATTACCGTAAGTTGTATGAGTGGTTTGTATGTATAGATATGCGGTGATGCAGGATGGAAGCACTATTAGAGGGGTCATTAGGATGGTTGTCCATAAATAATGTAGATAAAATAAGAGCCAAATCCTATTCATTACTATGACAAATTGCTCTCCTTAAAGATGGCCGCAGGAGACATGCGCGGTGTGGGCAATGTCGCTCCGACCAGTGGAACTGACTGAATTGAGCTGCGCATGCGCGAGAATGACCGGGATTCTCGCGAGCACACGGTCTTCACAGTTTCCGGTGGATGTGACGTACCGCAAGCACAGAGCGGCGTCAGGGCGCTAACAGCCGGTATAAATGGCGTGAATTCACATTCACAACCTATCCCCGTGATCAAGCGTTGCGAAACGCACGTAGGGGGGCTCTGCTGGGTGAGGCATTGCAGGGGGGAGCTGAGGAGGTCCACCACAGGCACAACGTATGGGTGAGTGACAATGAATGAGATGGTTGTCATGATAATGATACTACCCAGATAGTTGTTGATGATTATTTCCATTGTGATACCTGTGTAACTGTGGATAGATTCTCTGCACCTGCAGTGGGATTACTGGCCCTGCAGTATTTTTTGGGATCTCCTAACTAAAACTCATTGTATTTAACGTATACTTTTCTGCTTTTAATCAATAAAAGTGTCATTTTTTGTAACTAAAACTCTCTAAGTGGTATCACTTGTTTAAATCAATTATGGAGTGTTACTAATATATATCCAATTTGCACGCCATTATGGTAGACTATTAGTGACCATGCAAAATCTTAATGATGGTTGGTGTGGGTTGTTTTTGAAAATATTTATTGTATATTTGTCTGTGTTTACAGCTTGTTCAAAACAAATGGATTTTCGAGCCCGTGATTCGACGTGGCTCACTCAGATCAATGAAGTATTTGGTGGAGAGATCAAATTGGTTCCGAAAAATGGTCAGGGTACACACACGGTTCATGTTGAGAAATTGAAGCAGCTCATGCACAGGAGAATTCGTCTTTGGTGGAATAGGGCGTTTCTGGAAAACTATATCCAGAAGGGCCTTATTCCAAGGGGCCTGAGGATACAGGTGTTTCCTTCTTTTGAAATCCAAGATGACTGGTTTAAGAAGAGTTGGGAAGAACTGTCTAATAATTGCTCATGGGGTTTTATGGAGTTGTTATGCAAACTAAATGGCCAGACCATTGCTGAGATTGAAAAAGAGATTGAAGTTGTACAAAATTTATAAAAGGTGGAATCCACACCTGATATGCTTGAAAAAATTAGCAAAGAAAAAGACCAGGAAATAACAAAGTGGGAAAAAGAGATTCGGTCAACAAAGACCAAAAAATTCAAGAGAGATCAAACTGACCTTCAAAATAATCAGGTTTACAAATGGAGAAAAGGGAAACCACGGAAAGAAAGATCTAGAACCAACTCTCTGGTCTCAGTAGTATCTACAGATGGGTCAGAAAATGGGGCCAATAAAGGAAAGCCAGAACAACCCAATAAACAGAACACAAAAAGGAAAAATAATTCCTCAGTGAATCCTCCAGACAGTAAAAGGAAAGCCAACCAATTGGAGGTAATTAACCTGTCGCCTCATTCTCTTTCCAATGCCCAAATTGAAGTCCTGCAATTAGGTCTAAATTTCGTTCCTAAAAATTGTTACGATTTCTTTACAGCAGTGAAGGATTTGAACCTGTTTACTCGCAAAATAATTTTACGGAAGTTACATGACAAATCGGATGATACTGAGATGGATCTTGTGAGACTTGAAAAGGATGCCTTGGTGGATCTTGAGGACCTGAGTGATGATATACCAATACCACTAGGTATGTTCCCATCTAATGTGATTCCCAGATCAACTACATTCCCTCCCTTGTCGACATGCCCACAAGTGGAGATATTTAATAAATTGGTCACCGAGGACCTCAAAAAGCTTTCTAAGTTTGGAGGTCGGGATAATTTAACATCTATACAACGAAGGGTATTAAAAGAACTGAAAGATCTTGATGATGTGGTGATTAGAAATGCTGACAAGGGAGGGAATGTGGTGATCTGGTCTAAAATCTTGTACGAAAAAGAGGCCTATAAGCAACTGAATAATAAAGATACGTACATGAAAATGTCATATAACCCTGTCGCTAAACATATTGTTGAGCTTCTGGAAATATTACAACGTGCATTTAACAATGGGGTATTTTCAAAAAAGATACTGGAGGGACTATTGGTAGAAGATCCGAAAATGCCTACTTTTTATTTAATACCAAAAGTTCATAAGGATTTAAATAGTCCCCCAGGACGCCCCATCTTTTCAGACATAGGTGGCTTATGCGAGCCTACTTGTAGATTTATTGAATTTTATCTAAAAAAAACTCGTTGTTACACTCCCTTCATATGTACGTGACACATCCGATATTTTGACTAAACTTGAAGGAATGGTACTATCTGAAAACATGTGGCTGGTAACAGCCAATGTAGAAGCCTTATATACGTGTATCGCACATAGGGACGGGGTGGAGGCGGTGCGTGTGTTTTTGCGAATGACCGACTGGGATGACAATTTGTGCAACCTGATTATTGAATTGCTTGAGTTCATTCTAACCCACAACGTCTTTGTGTTCAGCGACCCCGTCTATATGCAAAGACGTGGCACAGCAATGGGGGCGGCTTGTGCCCCCTCTTATGCAAATTTATTTTTGGGCAATTGGGAGCGGTCATTGTTCCAAACCGGAGACGTTGTGGGTACTGAAAATATACCAGGTTGGTTTCAGTACATTGATGACCTGCTGTTTATTTGGCAGGGGTCAAAATCTGACCTGGACATTTTTATGAATGTTCTCAATCAAATTAATTTGAACATCAGATTGATTTATCAGGCGCACAAAAAATTCATGACATTTTTGGATGTTGCATTAGAGGTGAGAAGTGACGGTGTGATAGAAACAGATGTTTATCGTAAGACCACAGCCGTGAATTCCCTCCTTCATGCGACATCAGCACATGATACAAGTACAATTAAAGCCATCCCAGTCGGTCAATTTTTGAGAATGTATCGCATATGCTCTAATGACGAGAAATTTGAGAGACAGGCAAGAGATCTGCAACAAAGGTTCGCTTCCAGAGGGTTCAGCAATAGAAGCGTTAAACAGGGATATCTGATGGCCAAAAAAACAAACAGGGAACAGTTGCTATTTGCACCAAAAACCAAGGCTCCTGACACGAGTGCTATCATATATATCTCGACATATAATTATCAATGGTCCAATATCAGGTCAATTCTTTGTAAGCATTGGTCTGTCTTATTGACAGATCCAATTTTGGAAAAAAAATTATCGACTAAACCAATGCTAACTTCTAGGAGAGGAAGAAATTTGCAAGAAATTCTGAGCAGTAGCCATTATACTCCGAAAAAAACAAATTTATTTGGAGAACAACCAAGAAATCCATTGGTGGGTTGTTACCCTTGCGGGGATTGTTTGAGCTGCACTCAGGGTAATATAAGGAGAACTAAAGAATTTTGTTCCTCAAGTACACATAAGGTACACAGAATTAAAAATATATTACCTGTAGCACGACTCACGTGGTCTACCACGCGACGTGCCCCTGTGGAAAGACATATATTGGTCTGACCACGAGGCAGTTGCGTGTTAGGGTGCGTGAACACGTGCGTGACATTGAGAATGCAGCCGATGTCATAGATACTTCAACGTTAAAAACAATACTGAGACATTTTAGATTTTTCCATGGCTGTAGTCCTAAAGGATTAATAGTGAAAGGAATAGACAAAGTGCAGGCTGGTATTCGGGGAGGTGATTTGGCTAAATCGCTGGCACAATTAGAGTGTAGGTGGATAGTCGAACTTGGTACTATGGTCCCAATGGGACTTAATGAAAAGTTGAGTTATGTTCCATTTTTAAATAGGACGTAGTTCTGCTGTGTTATGGGCTGCTTTCTTCCTTAACGCAACATTGAGGCTGTGTGTGTCCCAACCATATGTGTTTTTAATTATTGTGTATTTTTAGTTTTTCTTAGGAGAACTGATAACCATTATGTATGGAGTCAAATATAATGGCTGATGTAACCATGGAGTCCATGAAATGATTTGCTAGTTTGGACAATTCTGAATATGATGATGGATTGACTATTATCAAATATACTCGTGCAAAAAAAGTCCACTGACCGGTGTGAGGCACCGCCGGCATGATCCTCATGGCCAGGGCGCGTCACATGCAGGATCAAGGTATGATCCTGTGCACACTGGCCGGTTTGACTGATAATGCTGTGTGAACCAACTTTGGACAGGGTTTCATGAGCCTAATGAGCGACAGTGAGAGTGAGATGAGATCGAGGAGTCCCTAAGGAATAAGGGCTGAGTGCTGACAACCCGGAACACAGGGAGTTAACCTGAGCTGTGTGAAAGGCTGATTACCGGCAGCTAAGGGGGTGTGTCCATGTGGGAGTGGCTGGCACGATAAGAGGCAGCCAGGTGAGTGATTGAGTCATTCAGATTGGGATTGATTCTGGAAGCTGAGATCCTGCTGAGGTTCATCCAGAGATTGCCAGCCTGAGAGCATGTGGGCTGAGAGCAGCCTGAGTGCAGAGCAGTCCAAGGCTCTGTGTGTGGACACGGGAGCATGCTAGCTCCATGCCGGTGCCGAGGTCCGTGGTCGTGTCCGCACCTGGAGGGGGAAGCCGTGGTTGACCCGTGGACGCTAGACCGGACGTGGTTCACCTCACGTCCGGGAAGGAGCCTGTGGGGACGCCTGGTGGAACCTGTGACACACGTAGCGAGACCCGGACCCGTGCCCGGTAAGAAAAGCAGTTCCTGAATGATTGTGGGAACTGTGCACCGTGTGTGTAAATCATGCTAGGCGAGTATAGACCGCCCTTGGGACCGACTCAGTGGAGTCACAGAAAGGTCCTGATGAACCGGAATGAAAGTAGCCCTTCGGGAGGCGAATGTATGTAGCCTTTGGAGGCAATCGTATGTAGTGTGCCAGGCGGGCATAGACCGCCTTTGGGTCCGAGTCGGAGTACTCAGTTAAAGGACCTGATGAATCAGAATGTGTTTAACTATGTGTATGAGGGCTTAGGTAATGGCCCTGAATGAAAGATGATGGCCTATATGTAAGACCCATGTATAATGATGTGGGGAGAGAGTGACCCAGCTAGTATGGATGATGTTGGAGGCGTTCCGTCCCTGTGGGACGAGAGGGAGGCTTGCCCTGCTGCTTGCAGAGGGTACCCGTCCCTCAACCACGACCTCTAATGGTGTGGGTGTGCCTGTGGCCAGAGACAGGGGTCACGAAGGCTCCTAGAAGGGAACCATGGCTGATCCATTAGGGTGCTACTCAGACGCAGGGTACAGTCGTGGACCTGGAGACCTGCCATGAGATGGAGGTTTGGTGGCGACTGATAGCCCGTACCGTGGTGAGTAGGCCATGGTGACGCATGGTTAGCCCGGATTCTACGGTTGACCAGGTCCCTGTTATGGTCATGGAGGGGCCACAGTCCATGGATGTGTTATGATGGGCTGTGAGCAGGTGTGTGATCCATGGACGTTTGAATGATGGATCACATACGGTATGTAAGGTCCCGGTCAGGCAGGAATCCTGACTACGGGTGAATGTATATCATCATGCTGGGGGACTAAAGCCAGGCGGCAGGTACCGCCATTGGGACCCACAGGGCCCGTTGAGGCGTATGTAACGAAGGTCAGAAGCAGGGGTTAAAAAGGGCTCCTAGAGTGGGGACACCATGGTTGAACCAGGTGGACTCTGACCGGGACGTAGGCGGAGCTGCGTCCAGGAAAGAGCCCCTTGGGGATACATGACATACCCGGTACTCAGGTTGCTCAATCCCTGTTATGAACCCGGAGGGGTCATCGTCGTACTGTAACGTATGTATAGTGTGAGTAGGCCGGAGGCCGTAGCCACCACGAGAGCTGTTGGTAGAGCTCCAATGGGGACAGAGATGGTTACAGGTCCCGGGTTACTATAAGAGGTTATGTGCAATATAAGTGTTATGTAATGTTATATGTAAAATGTATGGTGTATTTATGTAAAGTGTTTATAATCAATGTGATATGTGTCCAACATGCTACCCGGGTTGTGTTATTATATGTGAAAAATAAACGGGTAGACATTGGTTAACCTTATAAACACGTGTTTGTTGTCGTTTGCAAGCGGGTTCCCCGGTTGCTGCCTCACACCAGGCACTACGCACGTGGAGCTCTGCTAACAGCCTGTCGGCTATCCCCCGGTGCCTGGTGTTGCTCAGCCTTAGAACAAGCAATCTAAGATTCATAAAGAAGTGAATAAAGAAAGGCGGCACTCACCATGTAGGCTGGTGGAAGAGTGTTTAAATCCAGGTGGCTTAATCCATTAAAACATTGTTGGTGCGGTGGGGAGAGGGAGTGAGAGGCCGTCAGAATGACGGTACCGTTTCGTATCATGTAGTGATACTTCTGCGGGTTCCAGTATATCAAATATAAATTGATCCTGCATGTGGATCTGTCCTTTTTTTTTTAAACAATTTTTTATTGAATTTTCAAATAAACACAAGTCACTTGTCTTCCATAAACATTTGATTACATATTTTTTAACCCTCCTTAGCCCCCACCTCCCCCTTAAACCCCAATCCCTTAGGGTGTCATGCTTTACACATTCTCCAAAC
>JARQOC010000004.1:504120114-504172010 GCA_033576535.1 Allobates femoralis
GCGTGTAATAGCAGTAGCAGTGTGTTTCCTTACAAAAAAAAACGACAGCAATTCGATCTTAAGAGCTGATTCCTGTCACCCCCCCACCCCACCACATGAGGCTAGAAATATTCAGTTCGACTTTGTTCTGACAAGTTCCCCTAATTGTTCCCAAAATGAATCCTTCCTATTGAGGCAGAAAAAATAAAATAAACAAATGTTTATAACATAGCGGTTATAAACCTTGGAGACTGAACATGGCTCAGAACATCACCAAGAGCATAGAGAGGAAAATTGTATTCCAGGACAAAAAAGACAAAAGAAACGCTCTGACAGTGTCTACTAACATCATATTCACAACTGAATTTTCCCCCCAATATAAAGACATAGTAAACATTAAAAGAAAATATATACCCATTTTGAACCACAGTAATTAGCAATGTTTTGTAGGATAATGCAGTCAGATTTGTACCAAAATTGGCTCCCACTTTGGAAAATGTACTTTCATCTAGTTTGCTACTACGTGACAGTGCACAAGAAAAACACACCTGGCTGTCCTGTACAAGTGTCTATGGCTGCAGCCACGCTCAGTGTATTGCTTGCAGTTATGCGAGCCAAAGCAAAACTTTTACCTCTAATACTACCAGAGAGGTGTTCACTCCTGAAAATGTCATCAATTGCAATACACCTAAAGTCACATACCTGATAGAGTATAATGAATGCAAATTACACTATGTAGGATGCACTATTGCACCCATAATAAATGCATCAGGAGACCCCTATCGGATACTGCCAATGAGAATGCAGTTAATGTTTCAGCAGTATCACGGCATTTCAGATCCTGTCATAATAGATGCACCTCACACTTTAGGTTCATGGGTATTAAAAAGGTGTTTAAACCAATAATAAACAGTGATATTAAAAGGAAGATACTTAATCACGAATCATACTGGATTTTTAAATTAACCACCAGATCCCAGAATGGTTTAAATGTAACACAAGATTCAATTCTGCAATATTCCTAGACAGTTTTATTTGAAGTGTTTTATGTGATAATGTGTATATAATTTTCGGTTGTTCTCTATTCTTTCTGAAGTTTATATGTGTATTTTTTCCTCCTACATCATAGACACAAATTCAGTATTTTTAATTTATTTCCTTATACCTGCTCGTGCTTGCATCACGTGTATGCAAATGTAGGGAGTTCCTATTTACTAATTACAAGAGAGGGGAGGGGGAGCGCACAATAGTGTAGTATCTGAGGGACACCCGGGGGATTTAACACAAGGGTCCACTCATCTTTAGGGGTTGTGAGAAGCCACAACCCACTATGAGAGCCTGGTCGCTGCAGATCCCGTAGACAGGGAAGATTGCACAGATTAGTAAAGATCAGGATTTAGTCCGCGCTGACCCAGGAGACAGAAGGATTTTCAATCTTTTAAGCCCTGATGAAGTGGCCCACTGGCTACGAAACACGTCGGCATGTTCGCTGTTCTATGGTGTGCAATCTTACTAATTATTGACATCACTAATTAATTAACTCCTCTACCAGGAAAAGGAAATATAAAGATTCTGTCTTTTTATTAAATGTAATCCATGACTAAGGCTTCCTATAGCTAAAACGCATAGAATTATCACTCCTAAACCTAACCCTGTGGCTGCAACATGATGTACTGTATTTTAATCTGTAAAAAACAAAATGGACGTTTTATATATTTTTACTGCCCATAGTTGCTGGATTAGCTACTACAGTTTTTTTTCCTATACTGCCACTTGCCAGGAACCAGAGGCAAACCCTTGCACAGGGAGAGGATCCAGGACCCAGGAGCACGGCGTAGAAGGAGTGAGCTGAAATACTTTTTTTTCCATACACAAAAATATGGAATTAGCTGAGTCACTATTTAGAGGCTCGTAACTCTGTTCCCCAGAACCTTAATGACCTGCGGGCCACCATTCAAGAAGAGTGTGATGCCATGCCTCAACAGACGATAACTAGAACTTGTGAGACATCATCAAGCCATGACAAAGATGGGAGTACTGGTGTGCCACGGTCCGCGCTGCTGTGGTATGAAAAAACTCACCAAAGAGTCAGCAGTTATTCCATCCTTTATTTCCTCCTCTCTCCTACGCGTTTCAGCGCCACACCCGGCGCCTTCCTCAGGGACATCCCTGAGGAAGGCGCCGGGTGTGGCGCTGAAACGCGTAGGAGAGAGGAGGAAATAAAGGATGGAATAACTGCTGACTCTTTGGTGAGTTTTTTCATACCACAGCAGCGCGGACCGTGGCACACCAGTACTCCCATCTTTGTCTTGGATTTAAACCACTATCCAATGGTCGGTGGAGGTCCTGCAGCAGCTGGAACACTGTTTCCAAAACGCCTTCAAACCAGTTGTGGGGATCACAACTGGACCAGGTGAGCAGCTTCACAGCACCACCTCCTTACACAAGTGTCACTAGTGATAGGGCACTATTGCGCCTTTTGTCCCCCTCCCTATTTTTCTTTTCACATCATCAAGCCATGATAGATGCTCAAGGTCGCATGAAACATTATTGAGACATTCACATTTTATGTGTATGTGTATGTTACTCATTACTGTTGTGGCTTTTGTTTAAATAGTTTGAGATGAGGAAATCAACGTTGTGTGTTTCTACTTAAATGCCCTACTTTCATAATATAATATCTATATAGTTTGAACTTTTTTTGTTTCCCATCAATTTCCAAATATCCCTAACTTTTTATGAGTAGTGTATTAAAACTAAATAAATCTATTTTGAATCATTGTGTTTGCCCATGGATCCCACCCTTTCCTGCCAGTGCAAATTTAAATCTGTTTTTGAATCCAGGTTTGTTTCTTTTGTTATAAATATAAAGCAATTTGAATACATCTTTGATGATAATCAAGTTATTCTGATTTTACATCATCCAAAAATTCATAAAGACTGATTCCCACCACTTGTGAAACCCACTGTGGCTTCTATCGGTTCTTTAAAATTAATATCAATGGATGGATGCTCTTCTTCAACCTTTGATATTCCATTGTCCTAGGTTCCTGCAGGATACCAAACATGGAGCAAATTCCATGGAAAATAGAATATTCTTGACTGAGTTGTGATATTGAATCCATATATTCATATACAGGCCATTTATATGGATGCCCTTAAATAAAATGGGAATGGTTAGTGATATCAACTTCCTGTTTGTAGCACATTAGTATATTGGAGGGGGAAATCTTTTCCAAATGAGTGGTGACCATGGCAGCCATTTTGAAGTCGGCCAATTTGGATCCAACTCTTTTTTCAATGGGAAGAGGGTCATATGACCCATCAAACTCAAAAATTAATGGTATAGTGTGGTGTATGGGGTACAAAGATAGTGGGGCCATTCTTCATCAATGGCAACCTCAATGCCACTGGATATCTGAATCATGTAGCAATTTCAGATATCCAGAGGCATTGAGGTTTCCATTGATGAAGAATGGCCCCACTGGGGCGTGTCCTAACCACTGATGGTGTAGGACGCACAGACCGGGAGCTCCTCACCAGGAACCGACATCACGGCTCATAACGTTATTCCCTCGGATCCCTGGTCCTCCATTCCTCCAGCAACAGACTCCCCAGGCATCGGTGAGCACATGGGGAAAAATAGACTGGGCTCCCGTGATCTAGACCGCCGCATTCTGGACTTTTTTGTCCCCCCTCCCCACCTATCACAGGGAGAAAACATGGCTCCTCATTCTCCCAGGGCTGCCCGGGCTGCAAGCCGTGGATCTCAGTCCTCGGCTTCTGGAGACGGAGCTGCGGCTCCCTCTGAATCCCTGTCACCCCCTCCCTTCTCAGAAGCATGCTGGGAGAGCTCCGGGCCTCTCTGCAGGGAGATATTAACTCTGCGGTGGCCTCTTTGAAGGGGGAGGTGGATGAATTGGGCAGCCGCACAGACAGGCTAGAGAAGAAGATGGCGGAGCTAGTTTCCTCACATAACAGTCTGTGGGATGCACATGAGGATCTGAGCACCCTTGCCTCCAGAACCCAAGCTAAAGCCCTGGATTTGGAAGATAGGTCCAGGAGAAATAATGTAAAGTTGAGGGGTGTGGATGAATCTATTCTAGCGCCGGACTTGAAGTCCTTCCTTCAGGATTTCATAATGGCAGTTCTTCCCCAAGCTGACAAGCAATCTATTGTAATAGACCGCATACACCGTTTGCCTAAACCAGCAGGTCTAGCTCAGTCTATCCCCAGAGATGTCCTTGCAAGAATCTATTTTTATGAACTAAAGGAGGACTTTCTCGTCGCTCTTAGAGGCTCCACTTCTCTACCGGACCGGTTTGCTCATATTCAAGTGTTCCCTGATTTGTCTCCAGGCACCCTCACCCTCCGCAGAGCCTTTGCTCCCTATACTTCCATCTTGAGGGACCAAGCGATCCCATATCGTTGGGGATTCTTTCCCACAAGGCTGCTCATCAAACGGGATGGTGCCCTCGTCACGTGCCTCTCCCCTCCCCAGGCAGCGAAGCAACTGTCTGGTTGGGGGTTTAAGCTCCCTGGTTCTCCATCTGCCAAGAGGCCTCTTCGTCCAGAATATACCAAGCCGAGAGTTCCTGGCCGTCATATTGATCCGGACTGGGATACGGCCTGAGGGTTTATGGAAACTACTGGTTCCTGGTTGATTTTCCGTCCCGCTGTTAGACACTCGACATCGTATTAATGATATCTTTTTTTGGCTGGCCTCCAGCTTTTCTGCCCATAGGTGAACTTTTTTTTTTCTCTCACCTGAGGATTCGGACTTCTTTTTGTTCTCGTTTTATGTCTGTTTCTGTTGTATGTCCCCCTCCCCCTTTTATCCCTTTTTCTCCCTATACAGGCTGATCCAGACTGCTCTCATTCTGTTACTATTTCGATATTGATGTAAGGATGTCAATCCCTTGCCATTAGCATCTTATGTTTTTCCGCCATGAGTATTACATTGTTGTCACATAATGTTAATGGGCTTAATTCACCCGGTAAAAGATCTATGGTTTGGCGCCAGCTTGCTAAACTGCGCCATCATATAGTATGCCTCCAAGAAACCCATTTACTAGATCAGGACACTGAGAGAATGAAGTCTAGCTTATATCCACATCGTTTCTTTGCAGGCGGGGGAGCGAAGAGAGCTGGTGTTGCCATCTTTATTAGCAAGGCGGTGATATTTCAACTGGTTCGTGTCATCCCAGGCCCTAATGGTCGCTCGCTAATTCTGCTCTGCATGATCAATAATGCACCTTACACAATAGCTTCTGTATATGGCCCCAATACTGGCCAAATTAAATTCTTGCGGACCTTCCTGCAGACCATCAGTGGTATCCGCCACGGGCATAAACTCATTGATGGTGATTTTAATGTCCCCATGGCCAGACTCCTAGATTGTTCAGTCCCCTCATCGTCCAGAGGAGAGGCAGGCCCACTGGTGCATTCTCATGGTCTGCATGATATATGGAGATACCTTCATTGCAATGAAAAGGATTACACATTTATGTCCGCTAGGCATACGACCTACAGTAGAATTGACTATATCTTGGTAGATGACGTGGCCTTACCGCATTGTTCTGCCGCTACTGTGGGTTGCATCTCTTGGTCTGACCATGCCCCGGTCACGGTCTCTCTTTCTGACCCTCTCGCCATAAATCCTCCGACCCGTTGGCGCCTAAATGTTCACCTGTTAACCGACCAGGCTAATGTATCTTTTCTAGAGGACTCCCTTAGGGAGTTCTTTCTCCTTAATGACTCCCCTGACATCTCCCCAGATACTCTTTGGTTTGCTCACAAGGCAGTTGTCCGAGGTCATCTACTCAAAATGGCAGCCTTAAGCAAACGCAAATACACCCAGGCTCTCGACTCGGCCACGGCTGCTTTGTACGCTCTTGAATCTCAGCATAAAAATTCTCCTAATGCCCACCTCCTTCTGCAATTAACAGAAGCCCGCATGAAGGTTCGCCAGCTCTTACTCCGCAGAGCGGCAAATACCATCAGGAAGTCTAAAGCTAACTATTATTCTATGGGTGACCGTGCGGGGGCCTTGTTAGCCAGGCGTGTCAAAAAGCGTGAAATCCAATCCAGAATTCCCTTTTTGATCAAATCTGACTCTTCTCGAGTCTATAATCCCATTCATATCGCTAATGAATTTGCCGATTACTACTCGAATCTCTATAACCTCCAAAATGACACCTCGATTATCCAACCCTCTCCATCCATTATCTCGGCATTTTTGGATAGAGCCAACCTCCCTAAAATTACATCAGATCAATTAGCTGCCTTAAACTCCCCGATCCTAGCCTCTGAGATATCACAAATTATAAAGGATTCAAAAAAGAAATCTGCCCCAGGCCCTGATGGCTTCTCCTTCCCCTATTACACCCAATTTCTTCCCGTTCTCTCCCCCTTTCTCCAACGTCTATTTGACTTTTGGTCTAAATCCGGCTCTATTAGGCCGGAGGGCCTAGAAGCTTCCATAGCTACTCTACCTAAACCGGGTAAACCTCCCACGTCCCCTGGTAACTTCAGGCCTATTGCGCTTCTTAATGTTGATGTTAAAATCTATGCCAAGATCTGGGCCAACCGTTTACTTCCAATTCTTCCCTCTATCATTCACTCAGATCAGGTTGGGTTTGTGCCGGGGAGGCAGACAAGGGACGGAACAAGACGCCTGATTGACTTGGTTGATGTGGTGGAGAGGGGGCGCATCCCCAGTGCATTCCTGTCTCTCGACGCCGAAAAAGCGTTTGACAGGGTGCACTGGGGATATATTCAAAGCACTTTGGAAAAATTTGGCCTTTCTGGTCCTATCCTCAGTGCTATCATGGCCTTGTACACAAATCCCAGTGCGTCAGTTTGTGCCTCTGGTTTTTATTCACGCACATTCAGGATTACCAATGGTACGCGCCAAGGTTGCCCTCTCTCCCCCCTCATCTTTGCGTTGATTATGGAACCTCTCGCATCTATAACCAGGCTATCTCAGGATATTAAGGGGATTCCCGTGGGCAAGGCTGAACACAAACTTAGTCTTTATGCCGATGTAGTTTTTACTTGCACTGATCCTCTGCACTCTCTTGCTGCAATCTCGTCTCTATTGAATGACTTCTCTGCGGCCTCGTACTACAAGCTTAACCTGACAAAATCCATTCTTTTTCCTTTCTTCCTCTCTCTCCCTCTTCAGCTCCGCCTTCAATCCTCATACGCCTTTCTATGGTCCCCCTCGAGGTTTTCCTACTTGGGTATTAAATTGACACGACTGGCTGACATGGTGAGACTGAACTGCGATACTGTGCTTACGGACCTGAAGAAGGATATACAATCCTTTTCTAATTCCTCCCTCTCATGGATGGCGAGGATCCAAACTACTAAGATGATGCTCCTCCCTAAGCTGCTATATCTATTTAGATGTATGCCCTTGTTCATCTCCTCTGATCGCATTTCTAGGTTCCAGTCTCTTTTAGATTCCTATATTTGGAATCATAAGCCCCATAGAATTAACAGAAAAATGATGGTTTTGCCTTACTCATATGGGGGTTGGGCGTTCCCAATCTTTCATCATATTACAGGGCAGCCTTTCTCGAGCCCCTTAAACTTTGGTGGGAAGGGGTTGTCAATCTCCCCTGGCTCCAAATTGAATCCTTTTATGCTCCGCAGACGTCTCTTAACAGATTGTTGGATGTGGCTCTCTTGTCCCCTCAGCCTCGTACAAGATTGTTGCACACTATGTCCGCTGCGGTCACAGTTTGGGCAAAAGTGTGCCCATCTGTCTTCCCTTCGGTGTCCCGCTATGTTACGTTGGATGCTGCTGCTAGTATGATAGATGGTCTCTCAATCTCCCCCTGGAAACGTCGAGGAGTACTCCACATAGTGGACCTCTTTCGGCCCTCCGGCTTGATACCCTTTAGCGAACTCCAACTCCAATACTCTCTCCCCAACTCAGCCTATTTCACTTATCTGCAACTGCATAGTCTCCTTCGTTCTTCCACCTTGTTTAGAGACCCACCTGTTATCTCTGACTCCCCTGCCCAGCGCTTCTTTAAACCCAAAACCTTTATTTCCCACGGATTATCGGTGTTATATACTGCCCTGCTGATCCATTGGTCTTCCCAGACTCTCCCCTTTATGACCTTGTGGGGAAATATCCTTTCCTTCACGACGTCAAGGGGCGACTGGCTTTTTGCCCTGACTCATTCCTCCAAGTATTCCTCATGCTTGGGACATATGGAGCAGCAGAAAAAAAATCAATTACAATGGTATATGCCACCCACCCGCCTTGCTAAGTTCCACCTGCTCCCTTCCTCCCTCTGCTGGAAGGGCTGTGGACTTGTTGGTTCTCTCGGCCATGTTTGGTGGGAGTGCCCCCGTGTCCGCCCGTTTTGGTACCAAGTGGAATCTCTTTTATCTGAGGTTACACATATTCTCTTTCAACTTACTGGTCAGCTAGCTCTCTTGGGCATTTCCCTTATTGATATTCCTCCACCACTACAACCCATTGTATCCAATATCTTGGTGGCAGCCAGACTCTGTATTGCCTCTCACTGGAAGGTCCCTTCTGTTCCCTCTAAAGCTGATCTAATTGCCAAGGTCAACCTGCATTATTGCTATGAGACTCTAACTGCGCATTCTCTTTCTAAAAAGAATAGGGTCGCCAATTGGTGGGACCCATGGACCACGTCACAGTTCGCCAGGGGAGTGCATCCTCATTTGTTGTGATTTCTCTATTTCACTATTTGTAATTGATTGTCTTTACTGTTACTCCTCTATACCGAATTGTATTTACCTGCTCTGGATTGACACCTCTTACCCCTGCCCCCTTCCCATCCCCTGTTTTCCCTCAATTTTCCCTATTGCCTTGTTTTGGCTTGTTGCCTTGGTTATCATTTGTGTACTCTGATAAACTTAACAAAATCAATAAAAACTTTAATGGTTAAAAAAAAAAAAAAAAAAAAAGAATGGCCCCACTATCTTTGTCCCCCATACACCACACTATACCATCAATTTTTGCATTCCAACAGTCTTGGAGGGATCTATACACTGTGAGTTAGTGTCAGACAAATAGCGGTGGTTTTGTTTGTTAACTTCATCATTCACAAAAAGTTTGCTTCATCACACATCTGAAGGCAATTATCTATGCCGTGAAGATACAAGATGTGCAGCATCTGAAAAAATGGATACTGGAAGCCTGTGATAGCATTTCTTCTGTGGTGTTGCTATCAGTGTGTCAAGAGTGGGATAAGTGGGTTGCATTGACAATCCAACACAATAGGCAGCACTTTGAACACATTTTATAAGTGGTCATAAACTTGTAAATAACTCATGAAAGAATAAAGTTATGTTAAAACCAAGCACACCATTATTATTCTTCTGAAATTATCAATAAGTTTGATGTGTCGCATGACCCTCTTCAGATTGACAAAAATAAAGTTGGATCCAAAATGGCCAACTTCAAAATGGCCGTCATGGTCACCACCCATCTGGAAAAGTTTTCCCCCTCCCATATACTAATGTCCCACAAACAGGAAGTTTATATCACCAACCATTCCCATTTTATTTAGGTGCATCCATATAAATGGCCTACCCTGTGTACCACATCACATGGGTCTTTAAAACTGAGCCTTTATTTTTATACATGCCTTACAACATTCTCTCTCTTTCATCATTCTGGAATTTGGCAAATAATAATTATGGTAATCTTCGTTGACTTAAAACGGGAAAGTTTTTTTCAGATTTCATGTCTGATAGTGAGAAAAGTCTGATATGTGTCTTTTATATAGTGTTTGTTAATTTCTGGTTTCAACTGTACATGTGGTTATGAAGGGCACAAACATCAGTATAAAACAGGATGGCTTGACAGAACATCTGCAACAAGCATCCTATTATAGTATGAAAATTAGAATAACTTGTAGTAAAGTTTACCGATAGCTAAATTATGTGTAAGGAGTTTAAGTGGCATATATAAGACATTAAACTTGTATGACACGATGCATGTAGTTGATTCCACAAATAACTTTTGGTACAAGACATCCACCATAAACTCTATTGGGATTTTGCTATGTCACTGTTAGCGTTTGGTACAACCTTCCTAATATTCTCCCACTAATTTGGAATAAATTATTACCTCTCTTTTACCCTATAGCACTAGGAAATGGGTACAACTATAGAACACCAACATTAGTGACATTTTCTCCTCCACAGCTTTACATCACAAGGATAGTTTCAATATTTTATATTTTTTCTTATTTTCTATTGTCCAAACCTGGCTGCGTCTTAGGCTGCTTTCACACTGGCAAATATGCAAATCCATGTGGGTACATGAAATTCATGTATAGTCATGGACAGGCATGGATGTGTGCACAAGGATGCCAGCGAAACTTTTTTTTAACGTATCCGTCATCAGTCACCAGAGATATGGGTGGGAGAAGCTGTACCTTGTTTCTGAACATGCTCAGTCCATGGAAACATATCTTTTTCACGGATACGTAGTTTTCATGGATCCATACGGATCCGCGCTTCATAGAGTTCCATGTTAATTTCAAACGGACACCAACGGATCTGTGTCTGTCTGTTGGTGTCCGAGGATTTTGAGGAAGCCCATAAACGGAACAGTTTCTGGTTTTGGGTACATGAAAAATGTGCACACCAATGGATCTGTGACAAAAGATAGACACACGGATTGCCAGTTTAGGACCAATCCGTGCCCATAGAATAGCATGGGAGGCTATAACGGATTCGTGGCCATCCGTTTCAAAATGGATGGACACAGATTTGAAAATTTGCCAGTGTGGAAGAAGCCTTGGGCTACATTCACACTGCATTTTTGGTCTGTGTTTGCTCATCAGTTTTTGTAGCCAAAACCAGAAGTGGAACAATCAGAGGAAAAGTATAATAGAAACATGTCCCCACTTCAGTATTTATCAACCACTCCTGGTTTTGGCTACAAAAACTCATGAGCAAAAACAAACCAAAAACGCACAGTGTGAATGTAGCGTCATAGTCAGGTGAGTTTTTTTAGGTGCTTTATGTTTGAAGGTGAATATTGGTTATAGCTAATTTGTGCCATGAGTGTAAAACACTCATCTTCCTTTGCTAATATTTTTGTTGCCGTTGCGGAAGAGGAATATATATATTTTAATAATCCATTTTTCCGCGTGGTATGGTACGGCCGCTACATAGATGATTATCATTATTTGGTCTGGGGGTGAGGCGGCCATGCCCCACTTCCTAGATTTCATAAACATTAATTCCTACAGTCTCAAATTTACTTGCAATTGGCAAAAGAATACTATCCCGTTTTCTGATCATCATAATGGGAGACCCAGACAATGGGGTTTAGGGCGCTGCCCTCCGGAGGTCACACTAGGTACTACAAGTTTGTAGCACCGCCTCCTCCGCTTATAAACCCCCACCGTAGGAGACATCCTCAGTTTTAAACTTAGTGTGCTCGGAGGATCACGCTTTGCTTGCACTTCACTGCATTCTCACAGCTTACGTGATGGCGTATGAAGACAAGGTAAAATGGTCCCGCTCGGGACCCCCGACAGCCTCCCCGCTCACCCTCTGCGGAACACGCTGGTGGAGGTACCGGAGGGCTTTTAGCCTGGACACTTCAGTGTTCTCCCGGTACGCTGTCGCGCTCCTTTCCTTTCCATCCCTCCATGGAGGCTCTGGTAAGGGGGAGCCTGGAGCCTTGCACAGCTCCGCTCCGTCCGAGGCCTCCCTAAATGGTGCTTACAGACCGGACGGAGCCAGCCCAGTCCGAGGCCTCCCTAAATGGTGCTTACACTCCGGACTGGTGCTGTACCCCCGTCCGAGGCCTCCCTAAAGGTGCTTACAGACCGGACCGGCACTGAGGCACCTGGTGTGTCTCCTGTGTGCCTGGGGGTAGTGTCTGTCACTGTGGTGTCATGACACTCAGACCGCGCGGTTACCCTCGGGTCCGCGGTTCTGGCGGTGACCCTGTGCTGGGGTCGCCCTGGCTGACCGCCCTGTGTGTCACAGGGGCTGAGGCTGTAGACTGCGAGTGTTTTTATGTGTACATGCAGTCTGAGAGTGTGTGTGGTCATATTCACACTCTTTTCCCGCGCTGCGGGCTCCGGCACCTCCATTACTGAGGCAGTCTGGAGGAGGAGGAGGCAGCCCTTATGGTGACATCACCGCTGGGCGTGTTATGTGTTCTTCCCGCGTGTTCCTGGCTCCGCCCACATCTTCACTGTCGGCGGCCATCTTCTCCCTCACTTCCCGGCTGGGATCTGGCTGCAGCGCGTGTCTGCACTTGCAAGGGAGACCGGAACTCGCGGAGGTCACACACACACACCGCTTCCTCCTACCGCTTTACTGCGGTCGGTAAGCCACCGGGATTCCCGGTTTGTTTGTGAACTTTGGCTTATATTCCCCTCACTGTGGAGATGTCCTCAGTTGGGAAGCATGCTGCTAAGGCGGCAGTGGGCACCGTTACCTGCGCTACATGCAACGGGACACTGGTGGAGGGGTCCTGCAATAACTGCGGACGCCCAGAGGCCCGGTCTGCTACTACTGAGTCTGCAAATCCGGGATTATACCCTGAGGTTCAGGTGATCCCAGGGCCATGGGAAACGCAGAATAAGATCAATGAATCTCTGCTGTCCCAGATGTCCTCCATGTCGCAAACCCTGGAGGCACTGCATAGGAGACTGGAGAACCCAGCTACTCCTCCTAGTTACCCCCGGGTGTCTCTTACTTCTGCTGTAAGACCCCCTAAGCGAGCCCGTGAGGCTTCTCCTGAGCTCCAGACTCTCTCTGAGGAGGAGCGTTCCTCTGATGGTGAGGAAGATGATGGGGGTTCTACTCTTGGGTCTATGTCTGAACCTCCAGATGGGGTGGAGGATCTGGTGTCCTCCATCAATGAGACATTGCGTCTTGTCACTCCTCCTGAGGAGGTGACTGTACACCCCAAGGAGATATACCAATGGCTGCGGCCGGAGGCTAGACCAAGTGGCTCCTTCATGGACCACACTAATTTCGGAAGGGTGATTAAAGCTCCCAGGTTGCATCCTGGGCGGCGTTATGTCCGTAAAACTAAGGACAATCGCTTTCCCTTTCCCCAGGAGGCGCTCCAGGAATGGTCGCAGTCTCCCAAGGTGGATGCTTCCATGACTAGGATTGCTGCGCGCTCCTTGTTTTCTGCCTCTGATAGCTCCTCATTGAAGGATGCTACTGATAGACAGGTCGAGCAACTCGCCAAGTCTTCCTATGAGGCTGTGGGGTCTTCGTTTGCCCCTAATTTTGCCGCGGTCTGGACCCTACAAGCGATTACTATCTGTTTGGATGGTATCACTGATATAGCTAGGTCCAGTCCAGAGGTCCTGGCTCTCACTGAGAGAGCAAGGGCCTATGCGGACTATGCCAGGACGGCATCTTTGGAAACTGCCACTCGCTCTGCTGTGGCCTCGGCCAATGCAATTGCGATCCGCAGGCTGTTGTGGCTGCGTCTTTGGGACTCAGATGCCACATCTAAGAAGATTTTACAAAATCTTCCGTTCGCTGGTGACAGGCTTTTTGGCACCGAACTGGACAAATTGATAAAGGATTCTGCTGAGTCTAAGATACCGCAGAACAAGCCTAAGCCACGGTACACCGTGAAAAGGAACCCTAAGCAGTGGTCCTTTCGCTCCGGTTCACAGTCATCAACGGCGTCCACTCGCTCAGACCGAGGGGGCAAGCCTGCTACTCAGTGGCGTTCCAAGAGTCGTCAGAAGAAGCCGGCGGGGGCAGCGGCTGCCACCCCCAAGCCCGCCTCGACATGACTCGCTCTCTCATCCTGCCTCCCCACAGGTGGGGGGCCGCCTGTCCCGCTTTCAGGACAAGTGGCTTCTTCACATTCACGATCAGTGGGTTCGAGACGTAGTCTCAAGAGGTTACAGGATAGAGCTGACGTCACGACCAATACACCGATTCCATCGGTCGGTTCCATCCCCAGAAAAGGCTCAGGCTTTTCACCTGGTGTTGGAGGGACTCCGCAGAGACGGAGTGGTGGTCCCTGTGCCCATGGAAGAGAGGTTCAGGGGTTTTTACTCCAACCTCTTTATTGTCCCAAAGAAGGACGGCTCTTTTCGCCCGGTGTTGGACCTCAAGTTGTTCAACCGTCACGTGTTGGTTCGGAAGTTCCGCATGGAATCCCTGCGCTCAGTGATCGCTGCTGTGTCACAGGGAGACTTCCTAGCGTCCATCGATATCAGGGACGCTTACCTTCACGTCCCCATTGCACCAGCTCATCAGCGCTGGTTGAGATTCGCAGTGGGGGAAGAGCACTTCCAATTTGTGGCACTGCCATTCGGGCTAGCCTCAGCACCACGGGTGTTCACAAAGGTGATGGCCTCCATGATGGCTCTCCTGCATGCGCAGGGACACGCCGTCATACCCTATTTGGACGACCTGTTGGTCAGGGCGCCATCGGAAGACCTTTGTCGGGTGAGCCTGGAGGCGACCATGAAGTCCCTGGAACGGTTCGGGTGGCTTATCAACATTCAAAAGTCGACCCTGGTTCCGACCCAGTCATTGACATATCTGGGCATGGACTTCCACACGGACTCGGCCCTGGTGTCCCTACCTCAAGCCAAGCAGCTTGCGATCCAATCAGGAGTGCAGAATGTCCTCCTGTCTCCACAGTCATCCCTACGGGTATTGATGAGACTGGTGGGTCGCATGGTAGCGGCGATAGAGGCGGTGCCGTTCGCACAGTTTCGCCTCCGTCCTCTCCAGCTGGAGATTCTTCGCAGATGGGACAAGAGGACGATTTCTTTGAATCGGCTGGTGACGCTGTCACAACCAACCAGGGATTCCCTACAGTGGTGGCTACAGCCACATCATCTGTCACGGGGACGGTCCTTCCTAAAACCGTCATGGTTAGTGGTGACCACCGACGCCAGTCTGAAGGGCTGGGGTGCGGTGTTCTTGCACCACAGGGCTCAAGGCCTCTGGACTCAGTCGGAGTCGGCGTTGCAGATCAACGTGCTGGAGATCAAGGCGGTCTATCTGGCGCTCCTGGCGTTTCAGAAATTCCTGTCAGGACAACCCATTCGGGTACAGTCCGACAATGCGACGGCCGTCGCCTACATAAATCATCAGGGAGGGACCAGAAGTGCTCAGGCCCTCACCGAAGTCCACCGCATTCTAGCTTGGGTGGAGGAAAACGGCTGCCTGATCTCCGCAGTTCACATCCCAGGGGTCGAGAACTGGGAGGCCGACTATCTGAGCCGACAGGGGATGGACGCCGGAGAGTGGTCCCTTCATCCAGACGTCTTCCGGGACATCTGCGGCAGATGGGGCACTCCGGACGTGGATCTGATGGCCTCACGGCTGAATCATCAGGTGTCCCAATACGTGGCGAGATCATGGGATCCTCAGTCTCTGGGGGCGGATGCCCTGATCCTGAGTTGGTCCAGCTTCCAGCTGCCATATGTGTTCCCGCCTCTAGCTCTGATTCCCAGGGTCCTGTGGAAGATCAGGACGGAATGCAGAGTAGCCATTCTAGTGGCTCCAGATTGGCCCAGGAGGTCCTGGTACCCGGACCTGTGGCAACTGTCAGGCGGACACCGGTGGGCTCTTCCAGAGCGCGCAGATCTTCTCGCGCAAGGCCCATTCTTCCACCTCAATTCCAGGGCCCTCAGATTGACTGCATGGCTCTTGAGGCCTGGCTGCTGACATCCAGAGGTTTCTCTCCTACAGTGGTTGCCACTATGAATCGGGCAAGGAAACCTGTTTCCAGGAAGATATACCACAGAACGTGGAAAATCTTTTTTACCTGGTGTGCCTCTGGTGGTCACTCACCGTGGCCGTTGTCTATTCCGACATTGTTGGCCTTCCTACAGTCGGGTTTGGAGTTGGGATTATCCCTTGGCTCTCTGAAAGGTCAAGTATCAGCACTTTCCGTGCTATTTGACAGGCGCTTGGCGCTCCTCCGAAGGTCCGCCAATTTCTGCAGGGGGTGTCTCGGGTGGTTCCGCCCTACAGGCGGCCCCTGGACCCTTGGGACCTCAACAGGGTCCTAGCGGCACTGCAGAAACCGCCGTTTGAGCCACTGAGAGACATCTCTCTCTCTCGTCTGTTCCAGAAGGTGGTCTTTCTGGTGGCGATTACGTCTCTGAGAAGGGTCTCAGAATTGGCTGCACTTTCGTGCAAGTCACCCTTTCTGGTGGTTCACCAGGACAAGGTGGTGTTGCGCCCACGGCCTGAATTTTTGCCGAAGGTGGTTTCAACATTCCACTTGAACCAGGAGATTGTTCTCCCATCATTTTGCCCCGCTCCCGTTCATCAGGTTGAGCGCGACCTCCATACTCTGGATCTCGTGAGAGCTGTACGCATTTATGTGTCCAGGACCGCCTCCTTTAGGAGTTCGGATTCCTTATTTGTCCTCACGATGGGTCGCTGTAAGGGGTCCGCGGCTTCAAAGTCAACCTTGGCCAGATGGATCAAGGCTCCCATTCAGGAGGCTTACCGGTCTTCTGGTTTGCCTCTCCCGGTGGGTTTGAAGGCACACTCTACTAGAGCTGTAGGTGCCTCTTGGGCCTTGCGACATCGAGCTTCTGCTCTACAGGTGTGTCAAGCGGCCACTTGGTCCAGCCTGCACACTTTCTCTAAGCACTATATGGTGCATGCCCATGCCTCTGCGGATGCGAGTTTGGGCAGGCGGGTTCTCCAGGCGGCGGTTGCCCACCTTTAAAAGGGAACCATGTGTTTTCCGTCTTGTTGAGGAACTCTTCCCGCCCTGGGGTATTGCTTTAGGACATCCCCATTGTCTGGGTCTCCCATTATGATGATCAGAAAAAAGAGAATTTTGTTTACGTACCGTAAATTCTTTTTTCTTGAATCATCAATGGGAGACCCAGCACCCACCCAGTTGTTCCGTTGCATGTTTGCATTTGATCTGTTCTCTGTTGAGACAGTGTTTCCGGGTTGTTACACCGTCTGTGCACGGCATTCTTCCCGATGTTTCGGGTGTGGTTTATTTCTCCTCGCAGCTTATGGACTAAACTGAGGATGTCTCCTACGGTGGGGGTTTATAAGCGGAGGAGGCGGTGCTACAAACTTGTAGTACCTAGTGTGACCTCCGGAGGGCAGCGCCCTAAACCCCATTGTCTGGGTCTCCCATTGATGATTCAAGAAAAAAGAATTTACGGTACGTAAACAAAATTCTCTTTTTTTAGATTTACTGTTATCTTCCAACATCTAATATATAAAGCAGAATGTGTGTATGTATTTCCAGGATTGGCATCTACACCGTCGCAACTACAACCACAAATGTTTGCACAGTCACACGTCTGGACCCCGAGAGCATCATAGGCTATGTTGTGAGGTGAAATTTTAACCCTGCGTGTTCCAGTTCACCAAACAATTTTGCCCCTGTCTATATAATGGGGGAAAAGTGACAGTTACCAGTTGACAGTTGTGAATGAGAGGGGCTTAATTACAGCGCCAAAGACTAACAGCATATAGTTACTATAAGGTGGGGCCCCAACATGGGATATTCACCACGCATGGGGACATGTATGAACACCACACGCACATAAAGAGTAACAGCAAGTGTATAGTTGCTAAGGTGCAGCCCCAACATTGGATACTCACCACATACCCGAACACACACACACACCACAGAGACACCCCCCCCACAAGGACACACACACATACATACATACCCTGTAGGAACACATGCACTCACCCCACTGGGACACACACACACCACAAAGAGACACACACAACACCGAGACACACACATACCACACAGACCCCCCCCCTCAGGGACACACACACAAACACACCCTATAGGGACACACACACCACACAGACAGACACAGATGTGCACAAATCACCTCACACAACTCACCTCATACGTGTGCTATCTTTAATTTCCAAAAATAAACATCTGATTAAAAACAGCCAATGTGCAACACATGTGCCATATAGGGAATTAAGGCAGATGTCAGTCACATGAGCTGTCTATTATGTGTATGTGTGAGGTAACATATACTGCCCGGCCAGGGGGAGGGTTTGCTGTTGGCTGGAGATTTATTAGGGTGCTTATAGCAATCAGTCACAGCTCAGCTTCTATTTTCTTACAGGTCATTAATATGACATATTCAAATTCTATTTTGTTATAGCTAACATCAGTTATTTATTAACACGGGTGTAACTGGGTAGTACAGCTAGTTATTTATAAAATTGATACATGTACTTATTGTAAATCTATTGCGAGCAACATTATTCTTTTTTTTTAATTTATTTAGAAGATTCATTGCAATACATTATCCCTGCACTTGCATTATGAGTGTCATATCAATATTATTGAATAAGAAATGCGTTGTTTCCACAGAGAAATCCCTCCTCTCTCCACAATCACAGTAAAGTACATTACTCTTATGACCGGTTCTGTATTGTCCGTTAGATTTGACAAATCAAAGCTTTAAGACAGAATCTTTGATTTTTTTTTTTACCTATTTACACTTGAAAACATGTATAAGAAGAAAGCAGAATGAGAAAAATAAAAAGAAAGGGAGAAAAGCAAAAAGAAAGCAAAGGAAAAAGGGGGGAGGAAGGGAAAGAAAGAAGGGGGCAGCCAAGAAGGGGGTCAAAATAGGATGCCACCTGTGGGGAAAATTTTCTTTTATGTTCTCTCTAGTTGCTACTGACAAATTCCCCAACTACTTCAAGGTCATCACCAGGGAAGGGGGTCCACTGTAAATGATGTATTTTCATGTATTTTCACTGTTGGACTATTTGTGAGAGTGGATTATCTCAAGAGATCCCGTGCTCTTCAGTTTGATGGAATTGTTGGAATTTCATCCACTCCAATCACGTGGCCCAGAATTTTGCATAGGAATCAAGAATAATGGAGGAAAGGTCTTCCATAAGCATTATTTAATTTACTTTCATTTTCCACTGTGCCACAGTGTGAGGCGTTGACTTTTTCCATTGCTCAGGGATGGACAATCTTGCCACCTTCACCAAGAACCTCAACAATGAAGATTTGCAATTTCGGATTGAGATCTCACTGTAGTGTAGCAGTCACTGCTGACCAAAAGGGTCGAAGAGCGTCAAAATTCCAAAAAATATGAAGAAGAGAACACTCTTCTTTCCCACATCTCCAACAGCTTGGGTCAGACTTTAGGTAATGGGCATGTAACTTTGTAGGAACTCTGTACCATCTAGATAAGGGTTTGTATCCCACTTTCTGAAATTTAGATCTGATCGAGGCACTGTGTGTTAATATGAAAATTTTAGACCTCTGATCCTCAGTGAGGATGATGTAAGTCTGCCTTCCATTGTTGGATAAGTGGTAGAGGGGCCTGTTCTGGGGAAACAACATCCAATAGGTCCTGGCTAGAGTATGTCTGATAGGCCCTGAGTTGGAGCACATTAGTTCAACCTGTGATTTAGGCAGAAGCTTTTTAAGGAAGTAATTGTGTTGAAGCCATCTCCATCTGCGTAGAATGGCTGGGTCTGATCTGGTCAGCAGTTCAGGTAGAAGGGGCCAAGGCAGTGTTTCACCCAAGTTTTCCACTGTCTAACCCGGCATCAGTCCACAGTTTAAAAATCAGGTCTGAGCGACTGGAAGTAAAGTCAGGATGGCTCAGTATTGGTGTCAGTAGTGAATATTCAGGAACCATATATGATAGGACCTGAGGAGTGCTGCAGTATTTTAACATTGGGCCAACCATCAGATGTGATTTTAGTTGTTCCACGACTGAAGAGAGATGCCATTTCTGCACCAGTCTACCATTCTGGAGAGATGACTTGCAGCAGATATTGTTTAATATCTGGGAGTCCCACTCCTAGTCTCCTTGGTCTACTGAGAATTGGTAATTTGAGTCTGTCTGTTTTTTCATTTGCCCATATGAATGCACTTTGAATGGATGCTCTTCTTTTAAAGAAAATTGGTGTCATTTTTTACTGGAACAGCTTGTAAAAGGTAAAGAAGTCTTGGAAAGACAAAAAATTTATATTAAATATCGGACATCTGCCAAACCAGGTGAAAGATGTCTTGGACCAATTCTCACAGTCTGCTCGGATAGTGGCCAACAGCTCTGGAAAGTTATGTTGGTTAGCAGGGATTTTTTTATTCCAGATATTTCAGAGACTGTTAAGGTACGTTTACACGCAGAGATATATTGCGTGAAATCATGGACACATTGTTCCATTTTGTTGCCATGTACAAGTGGAACAATGTGTCCATGATTTCACTGCAACCAGCAAATTGCAAGAAATATATCTCTGTGTGTAAAGGTACCTTTATGACTATTTAAAACTGAATAAGGATTACAGGTATTACAGTTTAAGGGTAAATTAATATTTAGAGCGGGAATATGTCTGGAGTTCCCTCATGAGATTGGGTAGGAATATATTTGATTTAGTTTCATAGAACAACAGGGTGGGAGGATGGACTTTTTTGAGTTTTCACTGCATAAAACACCTTGCTGTGCTCCCCAAAAAGAACCTACCATTCATGCTGCTCTCACTAGGGTGCCGACTCCCTTTGTGTACTGAAGGTAGCTGGAAATTTGTGTCAGATTGTTCACAATCGACACATCACTCACGAGCACCAGTGTTACTCACCGAGTAACGAGTATCGCCAATACTGTACTATCTGTGGGAGTAGCGAATAGTAAAAGATTAGACCCACTTATCGCTAGTCATCCATGTAGGCAGCTATTTTGGACATATTTTTCTGAATGCTGATGCTTGATATGTTGTAGTTGGCTCTAATGTGTCTGGGAAGGGGTTCTCGTGTAAGAATAAATATGATGGGAGAAAGAGGGCACCATTTTGCTTTGTAAAAGAGTATGAGAACACCCTATTCACTTTTGCAGAGGACATGGAGTGAAGTGGCAAGATCCATTGAAGCATTTTGGCTTAGACCCACGTGGTAAAGGGTTTCTTCCTTGACCAGCTAGTTAATTCTGTCAAACACCATTTCGGCATCTGTTCACAGGTGTATTGCTGGGGTTTTACATGTGCTAGTCTGATGGATTAGGTTGATTGCTTTCATGGTGTTGTCCTGCAGCACTCTACTCAGCATCAATCCTTCCTGGTCCGAATGAACAATTTCTGAAAGTAACGGTGACAGTCTAGTGGCCAGGATTTTAGTGAAGATTTTGGTGTCCCAAGTTTAAGAGTGAAATAGGGCGGTAGCTGGCACGTAGTGTTGGATCTTAGGGTGCATTCACACACTATGTATTTTGCTGCATTTTTTTAAGCGCAAGCTCATCACAAACCAGGAGTGGGTGGTTAAATCCAGAAGTGGAGCACTTGTTTCTATTATACTTTTCCTCCAATTGTTCCACTCTTGGTTTGTGATGAGCTTGTGCATAAAAAATGTAGCAAATACGCAGCGTGTGAAAGCACTCTTATTCTGTCTTATGTATTACAGAAATATGGGTTCTTAAAGCATCTAGATGTAGGGGGTATTTGGGTAACACTATTCTTAATGCTGGTAGATATATTAGTTTTGTGGGGCTTTGTGTTGCTTTGACAGCATCATTTTTAATTTCCCTGGGATTAACCAGCATATTAACCCCATCTGCAGCCTCTGTGCTGCATATCCGCCGGGAGGCTGCAGATGTGGTTAATAAGCTGGTTATGTAGGTTTAACCCCATGTTTCTGTCTTGCCAGGTTGTGTCCGGTTATGTCCACACTCCCTGGACACAAACTGACATGACAGAATGTGTCTGCAGGGATTAATGCTGCTTTCTATTAAAAATTGGCAATTGGCACTCTTTGATAACATCCTGTATTCTCCAGCGGCCTGCAGGACTCAATCTGAACAGGTTCAGCACCATGGTCAGCACCCAGCTTTAACAATCAGGACCCTGGAGAGCTCCAGCACTGTAACAGCGTGATATTTCTGTACCAAGGACTAGGGCTATTCACGCTGTTACAGTACAGTACAGGACCATGGAGCGCTCCTGAGTCCTGCAGGCCACCGGAGAATACCGTATTTTAATGAAGAGCGGTAATTGCTGATTTTTAATAAAAAGCAGCATTAACCCCTGCAGACACATTCTCATGGCAGTTTGTGTCCAGGGAGTGTGGACATAAACAAACACAAGCTGGCAAGACAGAAATATGGGGTTAAACATACATAAACGGCTTATTAACCGCATCTGCAGCCTCCCAACTGATATGCAGCATAGAGGCTGCAGATGGGGTTAATATTCTGGTTAACCCCAGGAAAATTAAAAAATTATGCTGTCAAAGCAGCACAAAGCCCCACAAAACTAATATTTCTACCAGCATTAAGAATAATGTTACCCAAATACCCCCTACATCTAGATGCTTTAAGAACCCATATTTCTGGGGTTAATATGCCGGTTAACCCCGGGAAAATTAATAAATAATGCTGTCAAAGCCCCACAAAGCTATTAAATCTACAGATATAGATATATCTGTAGATATATAGCTATCAGGCTTTCCTGTGTTGGGACTACAGCACACGCGCGAGTGACTCGCACAGTGTGCTGTATGGGTGTGAGATCTTCTCGCACCCACATACTTACATTGGTCACTCACGCAGGGAAATTAAACTCACATTTCCCTCGCAATGCGAGTTAAGTGCGTTGCACTAATATAACCAGTATCATTTGCTCATACTGGTCCAAGTGCAATGCAAGTTTCTCTCGCATTGCACTCACGCAAGTCTCACACCATTATGCCTCCAGTCTAAACATGAGGAAAGTATCATCTGTTCCAAGTTGAGGGACAGACAATATCTGGAATGTGCATTAACACTTGCCAAAAATGCTGTTAACAAAAGGAGTACATTTATTACAACATAAACAGTGTTCTATGTATTCCAATAAATCTGACATGCTGAGTGATTCCATAATTTTTCCCCCTGCTTGGTCTACAAAAGTAACCGTTACTGGCTACCATATTTTTTCTCAAGATTTCTTTTAGTGTTTCTTAAAGCCATAATGTTGCCATTTGAAATGACTTTAGTTTTGTGCCATGTCTGTGATCTGCTTTTTTACCACAAAATTAAACAACTGAATGGACGTCCTCCGAGCCAGGCGATTCCATAATTTTTGCCAGGGGTTTTATAACTTTTCAGTAAAGAGTTTTCACAAATCATAAAAGTGTAAAAATATTTTCCATTTCTTTCACAGGATGAGAAACTGCATCTTATTTGTTCATGAGAGATGCGTTTTTTCTTTCAGGAGAGCTCATTCTTTGGGCAATATTTTGTCTCGCAGTTTAATCAAGAACAAATTATAACAATAATTATAACACCACGTGGTTGAATCGCTCTGGTTTTTATAAATATGGACTAAATAGGTGCTTCTGCTGTAAATATGAAGTTAAAACCATTGTAATCCATAATTGTATTGACAATAGTGTGCATAAATTAACAGTGGACAGTAATTCCACCTGTGTGGTATACCGTATGCACTGGGGTCTGTGCATTTTATTTTATTTTGGATGTACTACAAGAAACTTCAAAGAACGAGGGGACATATTAAAGATTCCAGTGATTCAAATGTGTCCTATCCATCAGATGTTTCTAAACATTTTAATCAAATTCAATCAGGCAATCTTACTTATTTTCCTTTTTGTGCCTTTGAAAGTTTAACTGACCCTACTTGAGGTGGAAACTGGAGGAGAGGACTGTTGAACAGGAAGACGTATTGTATCCTTATGCTTCAGTTATTTTCCAGACTATAAGGCTGTGTGCCCACTGTGTTTGTGTTTTTTTGGGGGCGGATGAAGTGGGCTGCATTTGTGCTTTGTTTGACAACTGCGTTTGTGTAGCTGACAAACAAAAACAGAACAAACCTATTGTGTTTTGTGCTGCACTTGTGTCTCCCAAATTTCCCATAATCTGACTCCAACTCCGACTCCTTTGACTCAAACTCCGCCTCCTTCGACTCCCGACTCCTTCATATATGGCTCATGATTAAGTGATAAATTTATTGTAGTACAATGTGAGCATCAGGCTTTCATCATTATTATGATACAATAATAAAGATATTTAGATGGAACATAATAATAATATACAGCACATTCTGCATTGAACTACTGTACCCAATGTATTATATGTTTTCAGAGTCGGTCCATTTTCTACCGACTCCAACTCCGAGTCTGCTAAAATGGGCACCGACTCCACAACTCCGACTCCAACTCTACAGCCCTGATACAAATGCAGCACAAAAATGCCTCACAAATAAGGGGACACAAAGACACTTTCTCACCCTCCCCAGCAAGCCCGCAGTGATCCCCAGTGATTCTTTCTCCATGCACTGGCAGGAGATATGTTTATCTATAATATTTCAGATCCTGCGCGCCATGTGACAGGCTGAGTCACCATGGTGCAAGGTCCTGGAAGATCGACAAACACAGCATCAGCCAAGCATGAAGGAAGAATCACCGGGGTTCACCACTGACTCGCCAGGGAGGGTGAATATTGCAACAATTTATGTTTTGGAAATCGCTGTTAAAAAGCACCACAAACAGATTGTGGGAATACCCATCCATTTGTGGTTGAAGGGTTAGAATGGAGTCTATGGGGAAAAAAGCAGCCAACAAAATGAGCATATTAATTGCAGGGATATTAGAAAAAAAAACCAGCACATACGCACAATGGGCACATAGCCTACGACGCACTGGACCATAAGACACACCCAGGTTTTAGAGGAGGAAATTGGGCAAAAGACTTTTAAAGCAAAATATTTGGTCACACTGTTATGGGGAAAGGTTTTTATTGCTGACACTGTTACCAGGGTAATGTCCCCAAATTCTGTACTAATATCCCACTTTCAGGGCCCCTTCCTGGTATAAATGTCACTCATCCTGGTATATTGGAGCCATCATTCCGGTATATATGGCCTCAATTCTAGTATGTATGAACCCCTATTCTGGTATATATGATCCCCAATTCTGGTATGTATGATCCCCCATCATGGTATATAAAGTCATATGAAAAAGTTTGGGCACCCCTCTTAATCTTACTCTTTTTTTTTTTGTTTTGTTTTTTTTGTTTAACCCACGTTCTAGAATCCCGATGCATTTGCATCGGGCTCACAGCTAGTTTATTATATATTTGAGGAGTCGGGAGTTGGTCAATTTTCTACTGACTCCGACTGCACCAAAATGGGGTACGACTCCGACTCCAAAGCTCTACCAAACACGCAGCAGAAATACATGGTTGCAGTTTTGGGATTTTGTTATTTCATAATAGCATGTCAGACCATGCAAAATGTGAATATAAAAAAAATTCTAGAAATATTTTTTTTATTTTTAATTGATTTTCAAAGTTTGGAAAAAATGTGAATTTTGGTGTTGCCTGCCTTTACATTTCTCCTCATAACTCAGGCTAGAAATAAGATAGAGAAACAAAATAAACACCATTCTGCTCAGAATTGTACAGACTTTCACCACATATGTCACAAGAGTATATTTATAATATTTTACCCATGTGAACACAAACTCAAAATTTTAAAACATTTCTGAAAAAAAACATATAATTTAAAAATTTCAAAAACTGCCCATATGTCTGCCGTGCTCTTAGCCACATCTGTACCAAAATTCAAGTTGGGATCACGATGGGATCATATTTTAAAATATTTAACTATTATAACGTCAATGGGTCATTCCATATCAAGTGATCTAAACATGAATATTTTTTTCCCTGACGTCTTCAGATTTTTTTATTTTTTATTTTTTTCTATAGAAGTACAAGTTTAGTTAATTTAAAGCTTGGAATTTTCTTCTTCATTAGTTAATTTTTTACAAACTTTAAAGTTTTGAAAAAGCGCGAATTGTGGCCTAGTATTGCGTTACATTTTTTTTTATCATATCTCGGGCTAGAATTAAGATAAAGAGGTGGGAGAGGCATAATTTTTCTCAGAATGGTACGGGCTTTCATTTGATATGTCACAAGACTGTTTCTTAATATTTTGTTTTGGAGAAATCAAATGTTATGTTATGTTTGTGTGAGTTTCTTCCTTTTTTCTTTTCAAATTACAACTTATTGAATTTAACATTTCTATGCAACAATAAAGAAACACAAAAAACAAATCCCAGTGCCAGGATAAATACATCTTAATCGTCAGAACACAACGCTCAGCATTTTCAACCTGAATGCATTGAACAAACCAAAAGAAAAAAGGTGATCATATCCTCAAGGGTGACTTTCTAAATACAGTCTCATCCTAATTATATGTTAAAAACAAGATTAAAAGAACCAATATCACTAAACATGTCATTTATGAAGAATAGTACAATAGTTAAATCCTCGTTCTATAAAATATGAACTAATCAAACAATTAATAGTACATTTTTAAACTGGCCTTTTATTATCAATTGTCCTTTGCAAGGGGTGAAATGTAATCTTGTCCGTAAGCGCTTACTAGCAATGGCTATTTCCTTTTGTGTCAAAGAGCATTTTCGGCCTGTCAAGATGTTCAGCTCCATATGAGTTAATATCTGATTATATCTTACTAGCTGGGTGCCCGATGCACATGCATCGGGATTCTAGAAGAGCGAGTCTCTGACTCGCAATGGCCTCTTTGCGGCCAATGCTTCGCGCTGCTAAGGCGACTCGCCATGCCCGCTGCGCGGGCATAGCGAGTCGCCTTAGAACTGCTCGCAATGGCCGCTGCGCGGCCAATGCTTCGGGCGTATCCACATGACCACGCCGACTCGCATTGCGAGTGGACTCAGAAGGGGCAAAAAACCCATTCGCAATTATATAATAGATATGATAGAAAATGTAAAGTCATATTAGGCCAAAATTCTCTTTTTAAAACTTTAAAAATCTGTAAAAAAAATTAACTGATGAAGCAAAAAATTCTAAACTTTAAATTTGTAATTAACTAAAGTTGTACTTCATATAGAAAAAAAAAAAAAAAATCTAAAGACGTCAGGAAAAAAAAAAATCATATTAAATCATTAAATCAATGGAATGACCCATTGACGCTATTAATAGTTAAATATTTTAAAATATGATCCCATCGCGATCCCAACTTCAATTTTAGTACAGATGTGGCTATGAGTTTTGCAGACACATGGGCATTTTTGGGAATTTTTAAATTATACTTTTTTTTGGAAACGCGTTTTAAAATTTTGCGTTTGCATTCGCATGGGAAAAATATTAACAAGGATACTCTTGTGACATATGTTGTTAAAGCCTGTACAGTTCTAAGTAGAATAGTGTTTAATTTGTTTCTTTGTCTTATTTGTAGCCCGAGATATGATAGAAAATGTAAAGCCGTACCAGGCCAAAATTCACACTTTTTTTAAAATTTTAAAAATCTGTAAAAAATTAACTGATGGAAAAAAAAATATTCACAACTTTTATTTTGTAATTAAAGTTGTACTTCATATAGAAAAAAAATCTAAAGACATCAGGTAAAAAAAAAATATTCATATTTGGATCACTTGATATGGAATGACCCATAAGCAAAATCATAAATTGTAAAAGTTACTATAACACTGAATGATATATAGATCAAAAAGTCATTTGTGGCCAGATACAAAAAATCCTGCCTCTGATCATTATGGAGGGTGAGATAGAGCTATATGCGGACCACTGTATACAGATGGTGACTAAAGTTTGTGATGTCGGTTAAACTATTTAATTAAAATCTTGAATTTTACAGTAGAGGGGAGGAGAAGGGCCGTAAGTGAATATATTTCTAATAAACTTTAGAAGCCTGGATGCAGGATAGGTCTTGTTGCATTAAATAAAAGGTTTGTCGCTGTACAGAATTTGTCCTTGAAGCTGCCATCTAATTTTGCTTCAATTCATGCTTCATTAAGACGCAGGCATTTGATTACAGAGAGTGTGTCAGGACCCGCCAGAGAGGTTGCTGGGAGACTTCTTAGAGCCGTTACGATGAGCTCATGCAGGCTTCCCAGCCTGTGCAAGGCTTGACAATGATTCAGTGACTGATGGTGACCATCGTGAAAGTATCAGCGCTTCACACGTTTTACTATTTCTCTGAAATCCTCTTAAGGGGGCGCTTCTACTTAGATTCTTGTGTTTTTAAAGCCTCAATAAAATGAGAATGCAGTATTCATGTCACATCAATGGATCACATTGTTGGATGTAAAGAGAGTAAGACATTATTTCTCTGGGTCTCACACTGCTTGGCCAATCTGCAAAGTTACAAAACAGCAGCTCGGAGACACTGAATTTTTGTTCATTCATTCTTTTTTGGTCTAGCCACAGAAAACATTCTACTACGTGTATGTGAATATTACTTAAGCTGTAATGGAGGACATCTTTAGAGATATTTACTATCCACACTTGCTCTGGCTTAGACATCTTTTTAGGAGAGAAGAATAATACAAATTCTATATGTTTCTTATTTTGTGTTAGTATGATTATTGTTCCTCGATGTATCTAACAAATTTTGTATGTCCTCTCATTCATTATTTAAAGCACCATTCCAGTGGTGCTTTATATCGAACTTCCCTGCTTCTGGTCTTATACTAGCCCTTTGTTATTTTCCTCCTTTTTTCGGCACTGCTCCAGTCCCACATGCCCACCTTGTGATCTCAGCTTTTCACTAGCCAAGAGTCAGACATTGTCACAAGCTCTTAATACAAGTCTATGAGAGCAAGTACGATGCTGTTATAGACTCGTTATGTTATGACCTCTGGTGAGCTACATGAAACACAGGAGCTGCTTGCATGTCACAAACTGTTTAAGATGGACCAGAGCAATTGTGAAACCACATGAAGATGCGGAAGGGTGAGTATAACACTAGGGGCAAGGAACTTTGATTTAAAATACCCCTCCTGGTGTGGAATATAAACAAACACAAGAGTGGTGCTTTTAAAGTGATCGATATTTCTTGGTAGGTGTATTTGTAATCTCCAGGTATATAGTGTTTTAAATAGACTCTGTCAGCGCAGCTCTTTGCTTGACTAAAAAGTTCAGTGCAACTTCCAACCAGTTTTCCTTCTACCTCTGCCCCATCTCTATTTTGATTGACAGGATTAAGCTGGTATTAACCCCTTATTACCCTGTCTGCCACAGCTACACTGCAGTTGGAAGAGCTGGATACAGCGCCAGAAAATGGTGCTTCTATTAATTCATTTTCTGGGGCGGCTGCAGGCAGCAATTCGCAGCGTAGGGGCGTAGAAAGCTTGGGCCTCCCTACGCTGAGGTTTCCAGCCCCCAGCTGCCTAGTTGCACCTGGCTGGCCCAAAAATATGGTGAAGCCCATGCCATTTTTTAAAAAAAAAATATTTCAAAAAATAATTTAAAAAAAAAAGGGCTCCGCTGTATTTTGGTTACCAGCCAGGTATGACTAAGCAGCTGGGGGTGGGTGGTAGCCTGTAGCTGGCTAGTTGTACCTGGCTGGAAACTAAAAATACGGCGAAACCCACGTCCTTTTTAAAAAAAATTATTTCAAGAAGTAAAAAAAAACAAGACTTCGCTGTATTTTGATTACCAACCAGGTAAAACTTAGCAGCTAGGGGTGGGTGACAACCTGTACCTGCCTGTTGTACCTGTGCTGGTGACCAAAAATACAGCGGAGCCCTATATCTTCAGTGCAAAAATCTCACTTGTGGCAGAGCTGCAGTGTTTAGGCACACAGAATCTCTCCATATGCGACATGGTGTCCGCTAACAATTGGAACTAATTTTCCACTCAAATTGTTAGCGGACACCATGTCGCATATGGAGAGACCCTGTGTGCCTAAATATTGGAGCTCCCCCACAAGTGACCCCATTTTGGAAGCTAGACCCCCCAAGGAACTTATCTAGATGTATACTGAGCACTTTGAACCCCCAGGTGCTTCGTAAATTAATCTGTTAAAATGAAAAAAGAAAATGTTTGTGAAAAAAAAAAAGTACTTTTTCACTTTTATGGATAAATTTGTGAAGCACCTGGGGGTTCAAAGTGCTCACTATGCATCTAGATAAGTTCCTTGGGGGGGTCTAGTTTCCAAAATGGGGTCACTTGTGGGGAAGCTCCAATGTTTAGGCACACAGGGGCTCTCCAAACGTGACATGGTGTCCGCTAACAATTTGTTTGGAAAATTAGCTCAAAGTGTTAGGAAGGTGCAGGGACAGGTAGTGATAGGAGAGAGGGCTATATCCAGATGACATGTTCCCTTTAATTCGGTGTCTTGTCCTTTGGATGTAGGAATTTTGAGCCTACAGTTGGAGCAACCGTGAATCATAGAACCCGATAGTATGTTCTGTAGCAAGCTCTCGTAAGAATGGTCTAGCAATCTCACCCACTCTTTTCCTTGTTTGGAAGCTGAGCGAACTTTAGAAAATAGTGCATACAATAGCTCAGTTGGGTACTGAAAAGCTAACACCAGCCTGCAAGCATCTACATTTAATACTTCAGTACCTACAAGTGCATCTTAATAAGTTAAATTAACTTTTTGATGATATTCTATTTCAGTAATTAAATACAAAAAGTGAAACATATATTATATAGAATCATTACAAACAGAGTGATCTATTTCAAGTGTTTATTCATGTTAATGTTGATGATTATGGCTTATAGCCAATGAAAATCCAAAGTTCATTATCTCAGAAAATTAGAATAATTTAACCCAAAACTGCAAAGGCTTACTAAGCATTTAAAATGGTCCCTTAGTCTGGTTCCGGAGGCTACACAATCATGGGGAAGACATCTGACTTGACAGATGTCCAGAAGTATGTAATTGACACACTCTACAAGGAGGGTAAGCCCCAAAAGGTCATTGCTAAAAAATATGGCTGTTCAGAGGGCTGTATCTAATCATATTAATGGAAAGTTACATGGAAGGAAAATGTACGGAAGAAAAAGGTGCACAACAACCGGGATAACCGTAACCTTGAAAGGATTGTTCAGAAAAGTCCATTCTAAAATTTGGGGGAGATTCTCAAGGAGTGGACTGCTGCTGGAGTCAGTGCTTCAAGAGCCAACACACACACACATCCAGGACATGGGTTACAACTGTCGCATTTTTTGTGTTAAGCCACTAATGACCAATAGTCAATGTAAGAAGTGTCTTACCTGGGCCAAGTAGGAAAAAGAACAGGGCTGTTTCTCAGTGGTCCAAGGTATTGTTTCCTAATGAAAGTAAATTTTGCATTTCATTTAAAAAAATCGAAGTCCCAGAGTCTGGAGGAAGAGTGGGGAGGCCACAATCCAAGCGGCTTGAGGTCTAGTGTGAAGTTTCCACAATCACTGATGGTTTGGGGAGCCATGTCATCTGCTGGTGTAGGTCCACTGTGTTTTATCAATACCAAAGTCAGCACTGCCGTTTACCAGGACATTTTAGAGCACTTCATGCCTCCCTCTGCTGACTAGCTTTTTGGAGATGGAAATTTAATTTTCCAGCAGGACTTTTCACCTGTCCACACTGCCAAAAGAACCAATACCAGGTTTAATAACTACATTATCACCGAGCTTGGTTGGCCAGCAAACTTGCCTGACCTAAACCCCATAGGGAATCTATGGGATATTGTCAAGAAGAAGATGAGAGACACATACCTAACAATGCAGATGAGTTGTTGGCTGCTAGATGAGTTGTAGGCTGCTTTCAAAGCAACCTGGGCTTCTATAAAGGCCACATTACACACACAGATATCTGTGACCAACTTCTGAACAGATCTCTGGTTGCAGTGAAATCATGGACACATTGTTCCATTTTGTGGCTGTGTACAAATGTGTCCATGATTTCACTGCAACCAGAGATCTGTTCAGTAGTTGGTCACAGATATCTGTGTGTGTAACGTGGCCTTAACACCTCAGCAGTGCCACAACACATTGATGCAGTAATTCATGGAAAAGGAGCCCCGACCAAGTATTGAGTGCATTTAAGGTACATACCGTATATACTCGCGTATAAGCCAAGTTTTTCAGCCCAAAAATTGGGCTAAAAAGTCCCCCCTCGGCTTATACGCGAGTCACTGTATACTTTATACACTGTATACAGTATACAGGCCCGCCCCCATCAGTATACAGGCCCCCCTGCCTTGTGCACAAACCTGTAAAGGAAGAGATTAGTATACTTATCACTGTCCCGCTGCCGCTGTTCTGCCGCCGTCATCGCGGTCATCCGTCGTCTTCCATCTGCTTCCGGCTTCCTCCGGTCGGCGCAGGCAATGACGTCATTGTCTGCGCGACCGAGGAGGAAACCGGAAGAAGATGGAGGAGCGCGATGGTGGCGGCGGGGACAGCGGCAGCGGGACAGTGATAAGTATACTAATCTCTTCCTTTACAGGTTTGTGCACAAGGCGGGGGGGCCTGTATACTACCACTGGGGCTGTATATACCTCTGGGGCTGCTGTATACTGATGGGGGGGCTGTATACTACCACTGGGGCTGTATATACCACTGGGGCTGCGTGTATACTACCACTGGGGCTGTATATACCACTGGGGCTGTATATACCACTGGGGCTACGTGTATACAACCACTGGGGCTGTATATACCTCTGGGGCTGCTGTATACTGATGGGGGGCTGTATATACCACTGGGGCTGCGTGTATACTACCACTGGGGCTGTATATACCTCTGGGGCTGCTGTATACTGATGGGGGGGCTGTATACTACCACTAGGGCTGTGTATACCACTGGGGCTGCGTGTATACTACCACTGGGGCTGTATATACCACTGGGGCTGCGTGTATACTACCACTGGGGCTGTATATACCTCTGGGGCTGCTGTATACTGATGGGGGGGCTGTATACTACCACTGGGGCTGCGTGTATACTACCACTGGGGCTGCGTGTATACTACCACTGGGGCTGTATATACCACTGGGGCTGCTGTATACTACCACTAGGTCTGCTCTATATACCTCTGGGGCTGCTGTATACTAACTACTGGGGCTGCTGCTGTATACTACCACTGGGGCTGCTGTATATACCTCTGGGGCTGCTGTATACTAACTACTGGGGCTGCTGCTGTATACTACCACTGGGGCTGCTGTATATACCTCTGGGGCTGCTGTATACTAACTACTGGGGCTGCTGCTGTATATACCACTGGGGCTGCTGCTGTATATTACCACTGGAGCTGCTGTATATACCTCTGGCGCTGCTGTATACCACACTGCTGGGGGCTGTATACCTGTGCTGGGGTCCACCCTCGGCTTATACACGAGTCAATAGGTTTTCCCAGGTTTTGGGGCCAAAAGTAGGGGGTCGGCTTATACACGAGTATAAACGGTACTTTTCATTTGGCCAACATTTATGAGTTAAAAAAAATTTTCAGTTGGTCTTTTATAATATTCTAATTTTGGCTGTGAGCCATAATCATCAACATTAACAGAAATAAGCACTTGAAATAGATCACTCTGTTTATAATGACTCTCTAATATTTACATTTCACTTTATGTATTGAATTACCGAAATTAACTTTTTGATGATATTCTAATTTATTGAGATGCACTTGTATATATTTTATATTATGTTATATATTTTTATTATATATGTTTATTGCTGGTATGAAAAAAATGAACATCATAAGTGTGAAAAATTGGGAAAATGTGTTACACATGAAATAACCATATGTGTAGATAACAAAATACCATAAATAATTATTAAATGTGAGCTATATCATGTGCATATTAATATGAAATATATTCAGTGGAGATTTTAAAAAATATTACTTGTGTAAAAAGAACCTAAAGGGGGGCGTGTCCTGGCACCGACTATGCAGGACGCATAAGACCGGAGCTCCGGAATCGGCACCCAGCTAACGGAGATTAACAAGGTCCACAGCCTCGCAAACGCAGCACACAGGAGCTCACCAGCTGCAGCTCGCCGCGAGGAACCGGAGGATGCCGAGACCGTCGCTGAGAAGCAAGGAAAGACCGCCAAAGGTGACGGACTTTTTCTCCCCGGGCTCTGCTGCTGTCCCCAGCCCCAAAATGGCGCCAGTAGAATCTCAGGCGCGCTCTCCCCGGGCCTCACACAGCCCCAGATCTGGAGGAGAGGAGCGGGAAGATACTACCCCGGTCACCCTGGGCTCCCTGAAAGGTCTGCTTGAGGCCCTCCGCAGATCCCTCCAGGCGGACATGCGGGTCTGTATAGGAGAGCTTAGAGAAGAAATGGCCGCCATGGGGGAGCGCACACACCATCTTGAATCTAAGATGGCAGAATTTGCAACAGCTCACAACGAGCTGGCAGACAGCTATCAAGAGGTAGACCAGGATATAAAAGCACTAAAAGCAGTGACTTGGGACTTGGAGGACAAATTGAGAAAGAACAACATAAAAATCAGAGGCATCCCTGAAGTGGAGGGGGAGGAGAACATTAAAGGAACTGCTCACACATTTTTATGCTCAATACTGCCTGACTACTCTACTGCTGACCTCCTCCCAGAAAGAGCATACAGGATCCCAAGACCCCCTAACATCAGGCAGGACTTGCCCAGGGACGTTCTTGTGTGCCTTACTTCACCTAGACCACGAGAACTGATATTACGTCAATTGAGACAGCATCCTCTAAACACGGGGGAGTACAGGGGCTGGCAGGTATACCCAGATCTTTGCCAGGGCACGCTGGCGAGGCGGAGAGATTTTGCCCCTTCCTGCAGGGTCCTCCGAGACAGAGGAATACAATATTCCTGGGGCACCCCAGTAAATGTAACTTTTAGGTACAAGGGCAGCAGGCACATTTTCAACTCCCCGTCCAAACTTAAAGCGGCCCTCGGACAATGGAATCTCCAGCGGACCTCAACCTCTCCATTGCCTTCATCCCCATCGGAGACCCCTAGGAAACAGCATAGAAGTCATGACAACTCTCCCATCCCTCAAGAGGCTAAAGACTGACTCTCAACAACTAACTTGGGTCTGCTGATTCCGTTCATTTGAATTGCCCAACCTAATCTTCCGGTCGGTTGGGCTGTGGAGTGTGAAGCTAGAGGTCACCATTTCACCATTTCACCTAAGTGACCCCTCTCTGCCTCGGCTGAGGTCTGGAGAGCTAGGAAGCTCACACAGAATCCCCCACACCCTGATCCTGCCCTGTTTTCAGGAGAGGAACAGGAAGATATTGGTATAATTGTTGGTTGTATGTTCTATACCTTTCTTTTTGGTGCTATAACTCTTCTTATCTCTTTCTTTTCTGTCCCTTCTCCCCCCCCCCCCCCTTCCACCACTTTCCGTAGTTTGTCTTTCCCTTTGGTTCTCTCTAATAACCTCTAATCATCTGTTTTATAAAAGGGTAAATTTATCTTTGCTATTTTGTGAGACACTGAATAATTTTTAAAGATGAGTATCACAGTGACATCATTTAATGTGAATGGTCTCAACGTTCCTAGCAAAAGAGCAATCTTATGGCAACATCTTAAGAAAACACAGAATGATGTTGTATTTTTACAGGAAACACACCTGTTGAAAAAGGACCACCCTAGGCTGGCCTCAGCTCTGTACCCGACCCAATTCTTAGCCGGGGGGCTGACCAAAAAGTCAGGGGTGGCTATCCTGATTCACAGATGTGTTTCATTTCAGCTGATCAAAGAAGTAAGCGACCCAGAGGGTAGATACATCATTTTACTATGCCTGATTAACAACAATCCCTACACGCTGGCCTCCATTTACGGACCGAACGTAGGTCAAGTGCGCTACATGAAATCCTTTTTAGCTAAAGTTACTGAACTAGCACAAGGAAGCAAGATCTTGGCGGGTGACTTTAATATCCCGATAAATAAACGTTTAGACTGCTCAAAGCCGAATATCTACAGATCAGAACTGGGACACTTAATCTCTGAACATCATTTTCATGACATATGGAGGTACATGCACTCTGACGAAAAAAACTTCACATTCTACTCACACCGTCATAACTCACAGAGCAGACTCGATTACTTCCTGATTGACGACTCTTTACTCCCGAAATGCTTAGACTCAACCATTGGATCCATTACGTGGTCTGACCATGCCCCAGTGACCCTCAGAATAGCTGATTCTGCGGCCTTCCGACCTCCAGCTAGTTGGAGAATTAATGAACAACAATTGACCTTTCCTTCCAATGTTGAACAACTCTCTGAGGCTATTAAACTTTACTTTGAGGAAAATACTACAACTGATATGCCACCAGACACTTTGTGGTTTGCCCATAAGGCGGTCCTCAGAGGCTTGTTCGTCAAAATAGCGGCTATATCTAAAAGGAAACGTGACCAAGAGCTGGTCACGATCCTGGGGAAAATGAAATCCCTGGAGGCGCTGCAGAGAGCCTCCCAGCCTGATGCGATGCCCCCTGATTTGTTGGATGCCAGACGAGATCTTCGCTCCTTACTTATTGTACGAGCGGAACACCAACTTAAAAAGTCTAAGGCGAGGTTCTACGGAATGGGAGACAGAGCCGGAAGGTTGCTTGCCAGGAGAATTAAGAAAAGAGAAACACAAACAAAAATTCCCTTTCTCACAAGAAAAGATGGCACGACAATTCGTAATCCAATAGCAATAGCGGAGGAATTTAAATCTTACTACCAAACACTGTACAATTTAAGGGAATCTGAGCTAGTTCCCCAGCCCTCGCCAGATTCAATAGGGTCCTTTTTGGACCGAGCAGGACTCCCCTCCCTCTCTGGAGAGCAGCTCCGAGGCCTTAATTCCCCCTTCACCGAAAAGGAAGTTCAGGAGGTAATTACCTCCGCAAAAAAAAAGATCTACTCCTGGACCAGATGGATTCTCATTTCAATATTACTCCTGTTTCACACAGCTTCTCTCCAAGCCCTTATTAAACCTCTTTAACTTCTGGCGACACAAGGGAGAGATACGAAAGGAAGGGTTGGAGGCGATTATAGCAACTCTCCCCAAGCCGGGCAAAACCCCTGATTCACCGGGCAATTTTCGCCCAATTGCTCTCTTAAACTGCGACGTAAAATTATACGCAAAACTTCTCGCCAATAGATTAAAGGAAGTACTGCCTACCTTGGTGGGACTGGATCAGGTGGGATTTGTCCCGGGGAGACAGGCTAGTGACGGAACAAGGAGACTGGTGGACTTGGTGGAGATCATGGAGAGGAGGGGGGCTCCCAGTGCACTCCTGTCACTAGATGCCGAAAAGGCGTTTGATAGGGTGCACTGGGGGTACCTTCAAGAGGTGCTCCAGAGGTTTGGAATAACCGGCGAGTTCCAGAGGGCGATTATGGCCCTCTACTCTTCCCCATGCGCTTCGGTCAAGGCTTCGGGGTTTATGTCCTCAATATTTAACATTTCTAATGGAACCAGGCAAGGGTGCCCCCTCTCCCCGCTAATATTTGCCTTGATTATGGAACCCTTGGCGGCGGTGGTGAGGGGGGATCCTGAAATTCGGGGTGTAGAGGTGGGAGCTGTGGAGCATAAGATTGGGCTTTACGCCGATGATGTGATCTTTGTGTGCACGCAGCTCCCCTCTTCAATCCCGAAAATATTAGCGGTGCTGAAGGACTTCTCACAAGCTTCGTATTACAAATTGAACATGTCCAAATCCTCCTTCTATCCCATTAACATCCCGGAAATGGACCAAATCCTGATTAAAGAGCAGTTCCCGTTTACATGGGAGGAAGGGGGCTTTACCTATTTGGGTCTGTATATTACCAAGATAAGTACTATGGTCCGACATAACTGTGAGTCCCTAATCAAAAATATCCAAACAGAAATGGAGAGTCACTCAGGCCTGCTATTATCATGGATGGCTAGAATCCAAATAGTCAAAATGACTTATCTTCCCAAAATACTATACTTGCTGAGATGTCTTCCCCTTCCTATCCCGGGAAAATTTCTGAAAGTATTCCAGAGGTTGCTAGGCCGATTCATTTGGCAAAGAAAACCACATCGAATATCCACTGGAGTCCTCACTTTGCATACTTCGATGGGGGGACTGGGAGTACCAGACGTCCAGTCATACTATAAAGCTGTGCACATAGAGGCAGCCAAAAGTTGGTGGTCACAGGAGCAAACCTCTCTATGGCTTCAGATTGAAGCCTTTTTCGCCCCCAGGCAGTCCACTCGGCTATTACTGGAAATAAATCTTTTAAAACATTATCTGGCTCCAGGGGCTCTTTCCACAATGCGCACGTTACTGGGAATTTGGTCTCGGGAAAGCTGAGACCTTCTCTCCTTTTTACATCGTTATATTACGCTTGGGGCAGTGGAGTGCTCAGTTAGCTCCTTGTCCCTCCAGTCTTGGAGGTTAAGGGGAATTCAATTTCTGAGCCAAATAGTGGATGAAGGAGGTCTGAAACCCTTTTCCTCCTTGATGGACAACTTCAATATCCACAAACATGATTTTTTTAAATATTTGCAGTTGCGACACTTCCTGGCCTCTGTCTCCCTACCAGTTCTTCCTCACGAATTTACAGATAACACTCTACAGACGTACTTCAAATCGGGGGGCTCGTGCACTGGGGGCATCTCCATTGCTTACAAGGCCCTACTTGGCCAACGATCTAGGCAGAAACTTAAATACATGACCAGATGGGAGATTGATCTGAAGTTTGAGACCACTTTGGAGGCCTGGCAGAGAGCGGCCACTCATGTATCTCCCTTCTCGTCATGTATAAATCATTTAGAACAGGCAAGGAAGATTCAGCTCCACTGGTATCTGACCCCGGACAGGATAGCCAGGTTTAGAGGGGGCAGGTCTCAGAACTCCGGGTTGTGCTGGAGGGCATGCTCCGAAGTGGGCTCCTCGACTCACATATGGTGGGAATGCTCCAGCATAGCTCCGTTCTGGAAAGAAGTTGAAAAATTAATCTGCTCATTAACAGGTCTTCCCCTGAAGTTGGAGGCCCCAGTTGCACTGTTAGGCCTGGGTTTGGAAACAATTCCTAAGATCTTACGGCCCATTGTAACTAATGTCTTAGTCGCAGCAAGACTGTGTGTGGCTTCCCATTGGAAATCTTCAGATATCCCAACCAGAGCTGAACTGATTAATCGAATAAACCTACATTTTCAACATGAACTCCTATTGGCACATGATCTCCCCAAAAGGAATAAAATTCTGTGGTGGTGGGACCCCTGGGTTCACTCCACGTTTAACACTATAAAAACCCCTGGGTGAGAGCGCTATCCAAAAAGTGACTTTATATGTACACTATCTGCTAAGTCTCAATCATGTGATGATACTTTGCTATGTAACTGTTTGCCCGGTTGTACTTGAAATATATTTGGGTAACTGTGCCCTATTTCTTCCCCTGCCCTTCCCCGTCCTCCACCATTTGCATTTTCCCCCCATTCCCCCCTCCCCCTCCCCTTTTTCTTTTTCTTCTTTTCTAATTCTGTCTGTTTAAAAAACTGATATTATATATTTTTTGTAATATCTGTGTTTGAAAAATTTCAATAAAAATCTATTGGTTTAAAAAAAGAACCTAAAAAAATGTGCAGAAATGTGATAATATATAGAATTAACTTCCCTGAACCCATACTGGAGGAGGACATGGGAGTTGCCTTTTTATTTTTTATTTATTCCCATGCTCAGGTGCTGTCATGGGTTTCAGGGAAATCACATTATTAATAAGTAATTATCATTTTCTGCCACTCAATACATATAAACTCAGCTGTCACTGACACTCTCCCCTCTATTTCTAAGTCCCTGTCCTGTATCCACTCTGCCCAATTCGTTATAGGTCCATTTACCGTCCTTCCCAATTTTTTTTATAAATCCCCATATAGCGAGCATCCTCTTTCAGCTTGAAATTCAATAAATATATTCCTGCAAAGCATCCTCCCACAATCATTATAAGGGCCTGATCGTGTCCTTCCCTACCCTGAAATTTATTAAGCGATTGCTGACACTAGCAAAGAGCAAGGCTGAATGCAATCAGATGTTTTGTTGAAAACTATTAATGTTATATTATAGGGCAGTGCTAATCAACACTTTTCCATGCCAATACTGAGATTGTCAGCGTATATAAGACGTTGTGGGCCTATTCATGTCTATGGGGGGCATACAAGGCATCAGACTGCACTCGGGTGTCATCCGAGTTCAGTCTGATTTATGCTGACGCAGACAATGGAGAAGATGAAGAGCTTAATTTCTCCATCTTCTCAGCTGTGCTCTTGATTCTTCCATGCGAGAGAATTGGATCACAGTAAACTAGCAAACTGATCAAAGTATGTGTCATTAATAAAATCAAGCTGATTCTCTTGCAATGACAGAATATATGCCCGTGTGAGTGCAGCCTGCATAGCATTCTGCCACAACCCACATTATACCTTTTTGTATGGCGTCCTCCCTGTCACCTAATTCATGATGTCACTGTGAGTTATTCTATACCCTTCCTTCCACTCCCCTATCACACTCCCCACAGATTTAAAAATAAAGGAACACCACTTGTTTCCTCCTCTGGCCTGGTAGTGTCTAAATGACTCAGGTGGTGTACTGACATCACATTTGTGTGCAACTGAGTCAGAAAAAAACACTGGGCAGAAAGCTGATGATGGTTTCCCTCAACAAAGCTACTATTTGGCTACTGTAGACAGCCGAGCTGCAGGAATGCTCCATGCCCAGTGGGCTGCTAATGATTGTAATGTAGCCATAGCCGCAGGGAAGCCCTGGACTCCAAGCGACAGTCCAGAATGCCCTCATTATAAGCCACCACTGCACACCTGGCATCGGCACCACTATACCTCTGCGTCCATGTTCAACTAGACCAGCGATGTGTGTCTGCCTCTAACTACTAAAATGTTTTAAGAAATAAAGATATTTAAATATTGAATGAATCCTCAGATTGAGAAATGAATAAATGATGCCATTATCACTTTAAAAATTAATTGGTTTTGAATACGGTAAATTTGATCTTTAATTTGAGCTTTATGTGATAAATACCAGTCTTTATATGTTGTTCTACGTTAAGGCCCAGTTACACACACAGCTATCTGGGCAGATATTGTTTGCAGATCTCTGGTTGCAGTGAAATCATGGACACATTGCTCCATTTTGTGGCCGTGTACAAATGTAACAATATGTCCATGATTTCACTGCAACCAGAGATCTGCAAACAATCTCTGCACAATTATCTGTGCGTGTAACGTGGCCTTGAGGCTGCCTTCACACTGCATTATTTGTGGTCCATGTCTGTCCGTTTTAAAACAGATAGCCACTGATCAGTTTTGGCCTCCCATGTATCCCTATGGGCATGGATTGGTTCTATATGGCCTCCCATGTGTGTCAATCTTGTCACTGATCCTTTTATGTCAGTTTTTTTTCATGTACCCAGAATCTGAGACTGTTGCGGTTTTCGGCTGCCTTGAAAAAAGTGGACACAAACGGACAGACATGGATCCGTAGCTGTCAGCGTCAAATAACATGCGGTCTATGGAGACTGATGCATAAAAAAAAAAAACGTAAACTGGATCTGTTTTGCGGTACTGGGCATGCTCAGAGGCAAGGTACAGCTTCTCCAGCCCTATTTCTGATGACTGATGACGGATCAGTGAAAATCACTGGTCCGTGGGCATCGGTTGGCATCTGTTTGAACAGATCTGTGCTTGTCTGTGTGATCCTTAAAGGGATCCTGTCACCCCCAAAACACCTCCTAAGCTATTAAAAGCTGTCCCTAGAGCATAGTAACACTTACCCTACACTCCTTTTAGCTCCTAAATGCATATATTGAAAATGAAGATAAACGTTATTAAACTACCTCATTAGTGATGTTAATGAGTGACTACTGTATGCATAGTCACCCAGCCAGGCTGTCCCTCTTCCTAATATCACGCCTCAATAGGCGTGATCTGCAACTCTCATTCAAATGCGCGCCTCCCCGCTCTCCTATTCCGGCCTGGTGCTGCAGTGTGCAGCTGTATGACGCGATTAGCTTAATTTCCGGCAGCGGGTGACGTAGTACACCCGCACCGCTCTGTTAGCTTCAAGACCCGCACTGCGCATGAGAATACTGTGCTGAGAATATTGTTAGTTATATTTTTAAACTACGGTAAGTTGCAAACATATTGGGAAAGTGTAACTATTATGTATGGTAGTTTTATATAGAAAAAAACCTAAGCTTAATACTTTGCTATATCCACATAGAATTGACCAATTTACTGGCACAGAATTCGGGCTGCTTTCCAATGCTTAATGTGCTGTGTTAACAAGGCAATCATTGCTTCTCTTATCTTGACATAGGGAAAGTGCTTGTAGCTTAGGCAGCCAATGTACATAATAACATGGCCTTGGTTTATTAGTTCAGAGGAATCCAACAGGTTGCACTAGTTTCCTAGAATCGTAGAGAGTGAAAATGTAAACAAGTGAATAAGATTCATTATTGGAATTTCTCTTTATCCCAGAAGATGATAGAAGGAAACTGTCTGATGTGATGTACTGTTATCTCTAGATCTACATCATTCTCAAAACCATATCACTCCAGTATTAAAATACCTTTCTATAATCTGATGGGTACAGTACATCTGAGTTGTATCGCATTACTATGGATGCAGTCATCACATGTATAGTACTGAGTGCTGCATACATGGTCCTTCAAATGGTGGCAATAATAGGAATGGTAAAATTACAAGTCTGTAGTCACTCTATGCAGCCGCAGACTTGTGAATCCTTACATTGCACACAGCGTGCCCTGTGATAAGTCTTCGATGCCAATGCCAGGAATGGCGGTCATGTGACCATGAGTATGCATATGATGATTATCCCTTTGTTTTTAAGTTTTTATGAGATTGTTCTATAAAGATATTTACAGCGCTGAGCGGTGATGAACAGGGAAAGCAATGTATATTACTTTAGACTAATGAGCGGGCTCATGTGACCACGGGCTGCAGGTCTGGCCTGCTCCAGCCACCGGACACCGCTCCAGGACCCCCCCAGCATAGCCATCACGCCCCCATCCCATATATCTAGACTGTATTCCACATCCCCACTTTCCCCACAAAAAAGTGTCTTATAGTCCAAAAAATACGGTGAGCTTGTTTATTACCACACACTACAGTGGGTACGGAAAGTATTTAGACCCCTTTAAATTTTTCACTCTTTGTTACATTCCAGCTAGTTGGTAAATTCAAAAAAAGTTCATTTTTTTTTATCATTAATGTACACTCTGCACCCCATTTTGACTGAAAAAAAACAGAAATGTAGAAATTTTTTTGCCTTTCCACAATTCTGTCTCTGAGCTCCTTGGGCGGTTCCTTTGACCTCATGATTCTCATTTGGTCTGACCTTCGCTGTGAGGTCTTCTATAGACAGGCGGGTACCTTTCCAAATCAAGTCCTATCAGTTTAATTAAACACAGCTGGACTCCAATGACGGAGTAGAACCATCTCAGAGAGGATCACAAGGAAATCAACAGCATGTGACTTAAATATGAATGTCTGAGCAAAGGGGCTGAATAATTATGACCGTGATATTTTAGTTTTTCTTTTTTAATGAATTTGCAAAAATTTCTACTTTTTTTTTTTTTTCTTCATTCAAGATGGGGTATAGAGTGAGAAAAAAAATGAACTTTTTTGAATTTACCAAATGGCTGCAGTGAAACAGAGTGAAAAAAGTAAAGGGCTCTGAATATTTACAGTACCCACTGTAAAAAATGCTTTATTGTTTTTTAGTTTTTTTTTTACAACAAACAAAAAAAGTTTTTGCATCACCATTATTGAGAGCTATTTTCCCACTGTTTAGGCACATCAAGGCTCACCAAATGATGCATGGTATTTTTGCTCTCGATTCCATTAAATTTTGCTTTCCAAAAGTCAAATCGTGCTCCTTTTCTTCTGGACCTTGCAGTGCACCCAAAGAATAGTTTTCCACCACATATTGGGTACCGACGTATTCTGGAGAAATTTCACAACAATTCATACTGTGCAAATCTCTCCAGGTACCCTTGTAACAATTTAAAAAATTGGGGCTAAAATAACATTTTCGTAGAAAAAAAACATGCTTTTTTTTTTTAATTACTGTGCTCACGGCTCAACGTTATAACATTCTATGAATTACCTAGGGGTTCAAGGTGCTCACAACACATCTAAATAAATTCCTTTGGGGGGGGGAACTTCTAAAATGGGGTCATTTGTGGTGTTTTCATCTGTTTGGGCACAGAAGGGGATCTGCAAATGTGACATGGCAATTCCAATTTTACATTTGAACAGTTAATTGGTTCTTCTTCCTTTTAGAGCCCTGCCGTGCGCCAACCAGTAGTTTCCTACCACATATGGGTCGTCTGCGTACTTGGGAGAAATTGCAAAACACATTGTCCTATGCATTTTCTCATGTTACTCTTGTGAGGTAAAAAAAAATTGGGGTTAAATCAAAATTTTTGTGTGCAAAAGTGAAGCATATGAAGTATTAATAAACTTTTTGAATGCAGTTTTCAGTAGTTAGAGGTGTGTCGTTTTTAAAATGGCGTCACTGGGTATTCTCCGTCTTATAGGCCTGCAGTCACTTTAAATATGATGTGGTCCCTAAAAAATTGGTTTTGTTTATTTTTGTTGGAAAAATGAGAAATTGCTGAAATACTTTGAACCCTTCTAACGACCTAACAGGAAAAAATTATGTTTCAAAAATGGTCCTGATATAAAGTAGGCATGTGGTAAATGTTATTTATTAACTATCTTGTGCACCGTAATTGGTTTAAGGACATAAAAATTTAAAGTTTGAAAATTGCAAACTTTTTGCCAAAATTCCTATATTTTCACAAATAAACTTAAAAAACGTCTACATAAACTTACCACTACCATAAAGTACAATGTGCCATGAAAAAAACAGTCTCCGAATCACTGGGATCCATTGTGGGTTTCCAGAGTTATTACCTTGTAAAGTGACACTGGTCAGATTTGTAAATTGTTGGTCTGTCAGTGTGTTGGTAACGGGTTAAGCGTGTAATTACTGGTGTTTCATTATTGCAATCCCTACTGTTTAGGAGAATTGGGTTACCATTTCCCCTTTTTCAGTTGGAACAGTGCTCATGCATTTACAGCTCTTTTTAACCTTTAGTCGCATGGGGATCATTGAACTTCGAGAAAGTTGGTTTTAGTTATACTTCAGTATGGAAAGTAGGTAACTGTCCGTTTCGGTCACTTTCTAGAAATTGATGTGCTATGAGCACCATAAGAAGATATGTGAGTCTTGTGCCAAATAATGACTAGTCTTTTTCATAGTACATAAGTACCGTATATACTCGCGTATAAGCCGAGTTTTTCAGCCCAAAAATTGGGCTGAAAAGTCCCCCCTAGGCTTATACGCGAGTCACTGTATACAATGTATACAGTATACAGTGCCCCCCCCATATCAGTATACAGGCCCCCCCCTTGGGTAGCAATCCTGTAAAGGAAGAGATTAGTATACTTATCCCTCCGCTGCCGCTGTCCCGCCGCCATCGCGCTCTTCCGTCTTCATCCAGCGTCTTCCGTCTTCTTCCGGCTTCCTCCGGCAGGCGCAGGCAATGACGTTATTGTCTGCGCGCCAGAGGAGGAAGATGGAAGACGCTGGATGAAGACTGAAGAGCGCGATGGCGGCGGCGGGACAGCGGAGAGATAAGTATACTAATCTCTTTCTTTACAGGATTGCTTACCCAAGGGGGGGGGCTGTATACTGATATGGGGGGGCTGCTGTATATACCTCTGGGGCTGCTGTATACTACCTAAGGGCTGCTGTATACTACCACTGGGGCTGCTGTATACTACCACTGGGGCTGCTGTATATACCTCTGGGGCTGTATATACACCTCTGGGGCTGCTGTATATACCTCTGGGGCTGCTGTATGCTACCACTGGGGCTGCTGTATGCTACCACTGGGGCTGCTGTATGCTACCACTGGGGCTGCTGTATGCTACCACTGGGGCTGCTGTATACTACCACTGGGGCTGCTGTATACTACCACTGGGGCTGCTGTATACTACCACTGGGGCTGCTGTATACTACCACTGGGGCTGCTGTATACTACCACTGGGGCTGCTGTATACTACCACTGTGGCTGCTGTATACTACCACTGGGGCTGCTATATATACCTCTGGGGCTGTATATACCTCTGGGGCTGTATATACCTCTGGGGCTGCTGTATGCTACCTCTGGGGCTGCTGTATGCTACCACTAGGGCTGCTGTATATACCTCTGGGGCTGTATATACCTCTGGGGCTGTATATACCTCTGGGGCTGTATATACCTCTGGGGCTGTATATACCTCTGGGGCTGTATATACCTCTGGGGCTGTATATACCTCTGGGGCTGCTGTATATATCTCTGGGGCTGCTGTATATATCTCTGGGGCTGCTGTATATATCTCTGGGGCTGCTGTATATATCTCTGGGGCTGCTGTATATATCTCTGGGGCTGCTGTATACTACCACTGGGGCTGCTGTATACTACCACTGGGGCTGCTGTATACTACCACTGGGGCTGCTGTATACTACCACTGGGGCTGCTGTATACTACCACTGGGGCTGCTGTATACTACCACTGGGGCTGCTGTATACTACCACTGGGGCTGCTGTATATACCACTGGGGCTGCTGTATATACCTCTGGGGCTGTATATACCTCTGGGGCTGCTGTATATATCTCTGGGGCTGCTGTATATATCTCTGGGGCTGCTGTATATATCTCTGGGGCTGCTGTATACTACCACTGGGGCTGCTGTATACTACCACTGGGGCTGCTGTATATACCTCTGGGGCTGCTGTATATACCTCTGGGGCTGTATATACCTCTGGGGCTGCTGTATATATCTCTAGGGCTGCTGTATACTACCACTGGGGCTGCTGTATACTACCACTGGGGCTGCTGTATACTACCACTGGGGCTGGTGTATATACCTCTGGGGCTGCTGTATATACCTCTGGGGCTGTATATACCTCTGGGGCTGCTGTATACTACCTCTGGGGCTGCTGTATACTACCTCTGGGGCTGCTGTATATACCTCTGGGGCTGCTGTATACTACCACTGGGGCTGCTGCTGTATACTACCACTGGGGCTGCTGTATATACCTCTGGGGTTGCTGTATGCTACCACTGGGGCTGCTGCTGTATATACCACTGGGGAGGCTACTGTATACCACACTGATGGGGGCTATATACCTGTGCTGGGGTCCACCCTCGGCTTATACACGAGTCAATAGGTTTTCCCAGGTTTTGGGCGCAAAAGTAGGGGGATCGGCTTATACACGGGTCGGCTTATACACGAGTATATACGGTAGATGTTTAAAATGTATTGCTTACTAAAAGTTTTATATTATCGTTTAGCTGAGTTGTTGTACCTCAAGTTCCTAAATAGAGCATCATTTCTTCTTTATTATAGGATTTTTCTCCTAAATGATAACTGGGGTCCCATGGACCCCATGTGACTAACAGTGTAAAAGTATTTTTGCTTGGCTTAATGTTAGAGAACCTTTCAGCAACATTATACTAAGTAAAGACAGTATCTTATAGGGACTACCATACTGATAAGTGATATCTGAGCTGAAGAAATCCATGTAGTATATTTTCTTTAATCTGTGCTTGATGTTTTCTTCGAGGCATGCCTGTGGAGCAGGACTCGATGAAGGGTCTTCAGCTCTGTTCCGGCCCCTCCGCTGCCTCTGGGTGTCTTTTCTTCCTTATTTCCTGAAGCGCACCTTGAGATCAATTTGTGCAAGCACCGCCCACAGCTAGATAGAATTTGTACAGTATTCCTATAATCTGGAAGTAACAGAAATATTTTAGCCACAAGACTTGGAATGTTTGTAAAATTAAACTGAGTACATTTTGGGGTTATGTATTTTTTGTGTTTTTCTCCAGATATACTAAACCATTAACATTTGCTGACTGCATTGGTGATGAATTGCCACTGGGATGGGAAGAGGCCTATGATGCACAAGTTGGTGTTTTCTACATTGACCATAACACTCGTAAGTAATAATATCTGTGCTGATTTGTAACAGAGCTAAAAAGTGCCTTGGATCTCTCGTTACCTACGGTAGACTTCCATACTCTAAATTTGGAGTTTCTCTGTGAAAGTCATGACCAGAACATTCTTTTGTTTGGTTAAAAGTTTTGTCCATAAAACATAGTTTAAAACTGCTATTAAAAAATGCAATTGAACTAAACCATCAATGACCCCTGCAGCTTCTTTTCTGCTGTCATTCGCCTGCCTTTGGACTCAACTACCTGGTTGGCTGAATGGCTATTTCTGGAATGGTGATACACAGTGATTGGCTGAGACTTGTCAATACTGCCGCTTGTGAGGGTTTGATGGGGTATTCCCAGTGTTGAAACGGAAACAGGAAGTAAAGACCTGCGGCTACATGATGGAATGGAAATTGCTGGATAAGAGTGCTCACTGACCCTTTTATAAAACTCTTTAAACCCGTGTAAACCTAATTGAAAACTCCACAAAAGTGTTGCCATGGCATTTTAAGGCAGGATTACCAACCCCTGAGTCTGCTTTCAACCATGACAGACTTGACTAAATATTTATGGGAAGTGAAAAGATATGCAGATTGGCTTTCAGTACACCGTTTTGTGTTGTCATTTTGAAATATTTATTGCATGTCGACTGTCAAGACTGTTTCAGTGCGTGGAGGTGGCGTGTCTGGACTCTGGGCGGTATACTCCATAGAATGACTCGCGAGGTAAAACAAAACCCAATAGTAGTGAGGACGCAACAGAGATGAATGTGTCGTTCAACTGCTTGTTTAGAAACCTGTTTTATCAAAGATATCTAAATAGTGTTACCTCAACTTATGGATAAGTAATAAGCTTGGCTAGGTGAAAATTCTGCAAACCTGAGTAATGAAATACACGTTTAGTCACATGGAAAGGTTTTAATTAAGAAATGTGTCACTTTGAGCATGCAGATCTGGCAACAGCAGTAGCTGGACAGATAGAAATTTAGGTTAGTTGGAAATAATTAGTAGGACTTTCATTGTACTCATTAAAATCCCTGCTTAATTTGGGTTTAAAAGTCAAGAGGATGGTCCCATTCACTGACTGACTATTTCTGTATGCCGCCTCCTTGAAAGCCCATAATAAGCAGTGTTCATAATAAGTAGAATACGATGTACTGAATCTTTTTTCCCCAAGCCTATATAGAGTCTTATACAGACCACTAGTGATGAGGGAGTGTAATCGTTACTATTCGTTACTCACACGGATAGTACAGTATTTGTGATACTCGTCACTCGGCGAGTAACACTGGTGCTCATGAGTGATGTCGATCGTTATCAGTCTGACACAAATTGACAGCTCCCTTCAGTACACAAAGTGAGTTGGCACCTCAGAGAGAGCAGATTGAATGGTAGGGTCTCTCTGGGGGCACAATAAGGTGTTTAGGCATTGAAATTGTAAAAAAACTACGCTCTTGTCCTGTCCCAGAAAAACTTGTTTTATAGGGGAAGTGTGTGGGCAGAGCCTATCCCTAATTGACTAATATTGGACTCGCTATTCGGACGAATATGCGAGTATTAAAAAGTACTCGTTACAAGTATAGAGAGTGCAAATATTTTGCTACTGGCTCATCACTACACATCTACATACATTCCACATAATTTTGAAGCTGACTAGTTCCCTTTAAGGGACATGCTACCAAATAATTGATTTATTAGTTTATTGGAATATACTTGGACTCCCCAAATATTTTCCCCAATCACCTCTCTCAGAATCGATCCTGACCACAAGCACATACCACTTTTTAGATTTTGTCACAAACTATTTTGTCATCTACATATATATACATTGAAGGAAATAATTATTTGATCCCGTGCTGATTTTGTAAGTTTGCCCACTGACAAAGACATGAACAGTCTATAATTTTAAGGGTAGGTTAATTTTAACAGTGAGAGAATATCAAAAGTAAAATCCAGAAAATCACATTGTCTTCATTATATAAAGTTATTTGCATTTTTTCAGAGAGAAAGAAGTATTTGATCCCTCTGGCAAACAAGATGTAATATTTAGTGGCAAAACCTTTGTTGGCACGCACACCAGTCAGACGTTTTTTGCCGTTAATGATGAGGTTTACGCACATGTCAGGGGAAAGTTTGGTCCACTCCTTTTTTCAGAACATCTCTAAATCATTAAGATTTTTAGACTGTCCCTTGGCATCTCGGAGCTTCAACACCCTCCATAAATTTTCTAAAGGATTAAGGTCTGGAAACTGACTAGCCACTTCATAACCTTTATGTTCTTCTTGTTGAGCTTCTCCTTCGTTGCTTTGGCTGTATGTTTTGGGACATTGTTGTGCCAGAAGACCCTGTCATGACCCATTTTTAATGTCCTGATGGAGGGAAGGAGGTTGTCACTCAGGATATTACAGTACATGGCTCCATGCATTGTCCCATTGGAAGCTCATGAAGATGTTTTCTGGCAAAAGTGAGATGGGCCTTTTATGTTCTTTTTGCTCAGCAGTGGTTTTGTCTACGAACTCTGCCATGCAGGCCATTTTTGCCCAGTCTCTTTCTTATGGTGGTATTATGAACATTAACCTTATCTAAGACAATTGAGGCCTGCAGTTCTTTTGAAGTTGTTGTGAGGTCTTTTGTGACTTATTGGGGTAATTTCGGTTGGCCGGCCACTCCTAAGAAGGTTCACCACTTTTCCATGTATTCGTGTATGGATATTGGCTCTCTCTCTCTCTCTGGTTTCTCATTCGTTCTTGACTTTCTTTGGATCACGGCATATCTAGCTTTTAAGGATCTCTGGTCTACTCCACTTTGTCAGGCATTTAAGCGATTTCTTGATTGAGAAGAGGTGTGGGTTGCAATCATTTTTTTACTCAGGGCCATGTAGGTTTACATTTATTTTTTTTTTATATAATAAAGACCTTCATTTATAAACTGCAGATTGTGTTTACTTGCATCATCCTAGTCTAATATTTAAATTTGTCTGATGGGATTAAACGTTGAAGTGTGATACACATGCAAAGAACATGAAATCAGGATGGGGCAAAACGTTTTCCACATTACTTTGTGTGTGTGTATATTTTATTTATATATATAACATATATATATATATATATATTTCATGCAAAAAATAGGAGCAGCACAATTTGCTGGTTATCCTGGGTGTAAAGCAACCCACGCAGTCCTTTAGGTGTAGTTATATACATACAAATGTCGCAGCACTCCGATGGTGATGTTCAATGGTTGTTCATTCCAGCCTCAAAAGGTAACAAATGGCAACGTTTCAGACTCCAGCGCCCTTAGTCATGCAGGACCACACGGACAGGGATGGACAGGCCCGGGTTTGTTACTCCGGATGCCATTTCTGTGTCTGGATCCGTGATTTTGACTGATCCGGACACAGAAAAGAGCTGGGAGGAGCCATAGTGGTGTCGGGGCTGACTTTCTCTTTTGCAATGTATCTACTTACATTGCGAAAGGGAAAGCAATGGTTAAATATTAAAAAAAATAAACTCTCACCTCTCCCCCAAGTGTCCCGCGATACAAGGCATCCACCTCTGATGGCTGCAGGATCTTAATCAGCTGACCGGGCGGGGCAACCTGATCAGCTGATGTGTCACATGACCGCATCAGCTAAGCAGTTTAAACCGCCCGCCAATCGGTTAAAACTGCTCAGCTGATGCCGTCATGTGACACATCAGCTCATCGGGTTGCCTCGCCCCGCCTGGTCAGCAGATTAAGGTCCTGCAGCCATCGGAGGTTGATGCCTCGCATCGCGGGACACTCGGCAGAAAAGTGAGCATTTTTTATTTTTTTTTTATTTTTAACACTTTGCTTACTTTAATTTTACTTTAACAGTGTATGTAGATACAATGCTAAAGTGAAATTACACGGGAACGATTCTGTTTTTCCCTGGATATGCGCTCCATAAGTCTTTGTTATTTGCCGCGGACCGCGTCAGATCTGATTCTGTCCAATTTGGTCTGCTGCGCCCAAAATCAAAGCAGTCTCCCATTCTGGGTACATCAAAAAATCAGACACAATCAGATACGTGACAATTTGGACACAATCAAATGGCCATATAGGACCCATCTGTGCCCATAGGGATACATGGGGGCCAAATCGGATTTGTGGCTATCTGTTTTACAACGGATAGCCACGGATCCCAAAAAATCGTGAT